>JBBPQW010000213.1:0-30397 GCA_038092695.1 Boletus rubropictus
TCTCATGATGTGGGGCTATATGACTTGGGAGGGTGTTGGATTTGCTACCAAGATTGATGGTAGGATGGATGGGGATCTCTACCTTCAGATTTTGAAGGATGACCTCTAGCAGACCTTCGAGTATTATGATCTCAATCCTCCTGACATCATCTTTCAGCAGGACAATGACCCCAAGCATACCTGCAGAATGGTCAAGACTTGGCTAGAAGAGCAAAAATTCACAACTATGGTGTGGCCTCCACATTCCCCTGACCTGAATCCCATTGAATATCTCTGGAGTTGTCTCAAAAGGAGGCTTGCACAGCATGAATACTCCCCTCATGGAATTTATGAATTGTGGAAAAAAGTTCAGGTGGAATGGAATAGGATATCTATTGAAGAGTGTCAGAAGTTGATTGAAAGCATGCATAGGAGGGTTCAAGCAGTTCTTAGAGCAAAGAAGGATATACCAAGTACTAATAATATCCAAATACCTACTTCCATTCAAAAGCTCCAAAATTCTTTCTATGGCATTGCTGTTTTGAATTGACCATATCTCTATACCCTACAAACCAAATCACATGACCTAGGAGGCAATCCTGTATCCAGGAGTATGTACTATTTATAACTTCACCAAAGCTAAGTGAGATTCTCACAGTGTTTGGCAGTGCACGAAGCACACTGCCATTAGAGTTAACATGAAAAGGGTTTTGGAGGTCATTGTATGTCGTCATTGGCTCTTTGCACTTCAGGTGCCTCATTTTCCAATCCACAGCCCCACAGACTGTCATTGCCAACATTAGAAAACCAGTCATCATCATCATCTGCTAATTTATACCCTGCAGCTGAGTCTTCATCATCTGACAATTCAACTGATCCAAGATCCGGAAGAGATTCATCATCCTCAATGACACCAAATACACCATCTTCCTCATCAAGATCAGATATTGCTGCATGCACACTGTCCATTTGGTGCACCACATGCTTCTTATCATTTGTTTGGGATTGGCCATGGAAAGTAGCAAGATGCTGATCTGATCCACACATCCAACATACTGTAGCTGCTTTGGCCTGTTTTCATGGGAAAAATGGTTATCACAGGGAAAACAATTACCATGCCCTCGTCCTCTACCTCTGGTTGGTGCTGACACCACCATGGCCTTATCATGGTCCTTGGTATCATTTTAATGAGTATACTTTAACTTTTTCTGGTCCACCTCCTCACTAATAAGTGAGATTAGAGTGTCCAGTTCAATCATCTTTGATAATACATACAAGTGACGGCAGCAAGTTGGTTGGAGGCAAAATTGGCAAATGAGTTGGGAAGGGAACAGATGATTGTGGAATGGTAATTCTTCTCATCAATGTTGACACCAATGGATGCTAACTCTACATGCTTTGTCTGCAGCCCATCAAGAAATTGTTGGATTTCTCCACCCCTGGCCAACTTCATGTCGAGAAATTGGATGTGCAATTCCGTTTGTGCATATGCTCCCCTTTTAGCATACCCATGGATGATATCTGACCACATGATCTCAATTGTGGCCAGCTTTCAGACTTTTAGCACAGTTGAGTCCAGGATGCACTGAGTCAATAAGTGCTTTGAGATGCCTTTATTTTTCTTCCATTTGTTTATCTTCTCAGTTTGCACAGCTGTTAGTACAGAGTATTCCGGCTCAGGGAAGGTTCCATCAAAATTGTCCCACATTCCTTTCACCTTGACAGCAACCTGAAAACAGAAAGCAAAAATAGCCCAGTTCATCCCTTTGACATTGAGCTTGGGCACATTGCTTGGCAGTGTGTCAGTTGTAACAGGAGTGATGGACATGGTAATCAATCAGCAGAGTTTTCAGATTAGGTAGAAACACCAGGGTTCATAACCTGTGAAAATGTGAGGAGAATTGGAATGTGGAGCACATGGCTAGAGTAGTTTACTCAGTCGCATGTGGGGCAATGGACTAACTATATTCACCTAGAGTAGTTTACTAGATACAATATTAGTATAGTCAGGTGGAATACAATATGGCAAACATACTATCAGGATCACACCTCAAAGTGAAGTGGCCTAAAGCGATGAATTCCAAACATGAGGAAAAGAGATACAAGATACACTACTGGCTACTTATATACTACATGCTAGTGCGCACAGACCAGCTTAGGGTCAGCATGGAATATGCTAGAACATTTTGATAAGATCCTAGTGGCTGTGTGATAAGATAAGATAAGATCAAGAGAAAAGTAGTATTGTATGGTACAAGAAATGAGAGTCCTGACACATACCTCAGTCACATGCAGGGCAACAGACTGAGGTTGACAAGTCACAAACGGGCTGCTATATATGAGATGTAGTTTACTAGGTACAATATTAGTATAGTCAGGTGGAATACAATATGGCAGACATACCTCAGTCATGTGCAGGGCAACAGACTGAGGTTGACAAGTCACAAATGGGCCACTATATATGAGATGGCTATACTGTATATAGCCAGACAACAACATTGTCAGTTGTATGTTTTGCCTTGATGGCATCAAGGAGCACTTCAAATCCAGTGTGGTCAGCAATCTTCTTGTGAGGAGCAGACTGGGGTTGCCCTTCAAACTTCCACTCAAACTTTGATACTGGAAGAACACTCAAGCCACAGAAAAGGGCAGATGAGACTTCAATCTTGAATCTTGCAAAAGATTGCAGTGTATTGAATTTGAACAGTCCCTTCAACACAAAATTGGTTGTCACTGTCATCTTAGAACCTCGCTCTGGCTTCTTCTCGACCGCCAGTGATGTCTGATATACTTGAACATATATGGTGAACTTGTGAGGCTCCTCCTTCTCAGGTTCCTCAATGCTGAACAACTCCAACTCTTTCTGCTTGATGGTACTGCCTACCTCATCCACCTTACATTGCTTTGATGGAGGCTCAGTATCAGTGGGAACCTCAGTGCTGCTCTGGGTCCATTTGCCAACAAAGGATGAGGGAGTGTGGTTCACAAATTCTAAGGAGATTGGCTGGTTTCCCGTGCTATTAGTCAACTAATTTTCACATACCTGGTGGGTCCCTGGCCCCCGCTCAACACTGCCAACATGTTCGGGTGTTCGTGGCACCTCTGAGAGCGGAGTACTCCACCGATCTGTGGAATGATCTTCCTTAGGCTCATTAGCTGTCCTTGCAGGCACCTTGATAGTGATCTTCACATCACTGGGGCTAGCTGTAGCGATTGGTTGCTTCATAGCCTCTTTCACAGTACATTTCATTTCTTCTTTGCCATGGCAAGTGTACAATAGCATCAAGCGACAATGGTCTACTTTGGTATTGGTTTCCTTATCTGTCCAACTGCCGCGGCTCAATTTCTTTAATCTCAAGGGCTCTGCACCGCTGTAAAGGCGTTCTACTTCCAGCATTCGGACACAGTGCGGCACATCTTTACCCACAGCACCGCTTCCAGTGTCCATTGATGAACACTCACTGGCTATCAGCTCCGGGCGGTGTTTGAGGCCTTTGCCAAGTCAGATCAAGTCGCTCGTTTGCTGTTCGAAGGTTCCCAGACTGGTGGCTTGGCACTGGAACTTCTGCGCTTTGCCGCTGCTCCGCATCGCAAGGCGACCACATCATTCTCCATGTGAACACATGAAACTGCATTTTTAGGGACTTCTCTGGGTGACCCCGGATTCCAGTATCGTGAAGACATGATGATCACGAGCCTGAGGTCCGAGACGTAGCCCATCGCAGATTCGGGTCTTACTTCATGAGGGGCCGTATGTACTCATCAATTCTCGTCGTGTTATCGTATGGTATGTCATCTTGCCTATTTTTCGGGTTCCCGAGTTGATAGATACCGAACTCCAATATTAACCTCATCCTGTGTTTCATGACGCTTGGAAACCCTTAAAAGGCGCATGAAGTTGCTTCTCTCCATCCTCACATGTCCCTTTTGTCGTTCTTGCTGCTGTCCCTAGGTGCCGTGCATGCGAGCCCTGTCAGCCGTGATACGGGCAAGGCTAGCCTCGCAATCTCCACCAAGATCAATGCGGCTGGCGTCAGCAACTTTGTTGAGCTGGATCGAGCTCATGTTCAGTCGTTGAAACAGGGTTCTCATCTCGGTAGACGCAAAACCAGCGGTTCGTCGGACAATGTTGCAAATAATGTTTTCTTCTACACGGTTGAGGTTGGCACAGGCACCCCTCCCACATACCGTACGTTTTTCGTTTCCCCATGTTCATGAACTGTCAAGATAAAAGGATTTTCTAGACACTCTTTTGGTCGATACAGGAAGTTCTAACACTTGGGTAGGAGCTAGTCAGCCATACGTCGCCACCAACTCCAGCGTGAACACTGGCAACACAGTCGTATGTCTATCCTTTTGCACTTGTATCTCATTCTCAACATGTTGATAGTCTATGACCTACGGTTCTGGGCAATTCTCTGGAGAGGAGTGGCTTGATACCGTCACGCTCACTTCCGATTTGGTAATCAATCAGCAATCCATTGGTGTTGCGAGTTCGTTCCAGGGTTCCAGTGGTTTTGATGGTATTCTGGGTTTCGGTCCTATTGACTTGACCCAGTACTCTGTCAATAACACATTTGAAGTCCCAACCGTTACAGACAATCTTTACAAACAAGGAAAGATATCAGAGGAAGTACTAGGTGTCTTCTTTTCCCCAGTTTCTGAGCCTAATGACAATGGGCAACTTACGTTTGGCGGTTATGAGTGCTCAGTGATAAGAGGCCCGGTGAACTATGTTCCGCTCACAACGACCCAGCCTGCATCGGCCTACTGGGGAATTGACCAATCGATCTCTTATGGCAATACCACCATTCTGTCATCGACCGCTGGTATCGTTGACACCGGTACTACTCTCATCTATCTTGCCTCGGGTGAGCGAGATGTTGTCTCTGAAATACTTGAATGCCAATCCCGTATCTGGGAACTGCAGATGCCTTCCAGAAGTACCAGTCCCTGACAGGTGCAACTTTGGACTCTACCACCGGGCTCCTGACCATCAACTCCACTCAATATGCCAACCTGCAGACGTTGTCGTTCAACGTTGGAGGTACTTCTTATGACCTCACCCCAAACGGGCAGATTTGGCCCCGTTCGTTGAACACCGCCGTCCAAGGGGACCCTAGTGCAATATACCTCGTATTCGCCAACCTTGGCTGGCCATCTGGCTCTGGCTTTGATTTCTGCAATGGATATGGCTTCCTGTACGCAATCCAGTTTTTCGTTGAATTCTTCCTCTCATCATGTCCATTACGCAGTCAACGCTTCTACAGCGTCTTTGACACCACCAATCAACGCCTGGGTTTCGCTGAGACGATGTACACTCACTCCAACACTAACTAACACCATGAAGGTGAAATGACTATGTTTGGTGCTGGAGGATCTCGTGACTGTGTTGGGTTATTATTGCAAGCATGTATGTCTTGATGGGAATGTACTCATACAAAGTGTGGGTCATGCTGGTCTCTGGCCATCGGTGCCCTTCCGAATGCATTGAGTGTCGCAAACTTGAGAAAAGCGATAAACGCAAATGGGCGGAGTGTTCCGATCCTCGTTTGTCGCATTCATCAGGCGCCCCTATCCGAGGATTAGGGCTGTGTACAATACGCAGTGACGGCGAAGAGGCAGGATGGATGGCGGTTTCAGCCGGCGAAAGCTCTCGTCAGGGGCTACCCCAACCACCGTACTTCCAAGGCTGTTTGGATGAACTATCAACTAAAACGAAGGGAGTTGGCGGATAATCCACAGAAACAACTAGTATCTGGGGGCACAACCCAACTCACGATTGGTGACATATAAATGAGAGACGGGGAGTTGGAAAGGGGGAGGCTTTACGTTCGAAGGCGCCAGTCAGCTATGTCCTGGATAGGGCATATCTAAAGTAGGGACGGTAAGTGTCAGTATGTACACATAACGAGAGTGTGAGCTATGTCGGCTTACCTCCTGTTGAGTGTTCAGCGCAGAAGTTCAGGTGAATTGAACTGAGGCGCGCTACTGTAACGAATGAGTTTACAGCGTGCTTGTGTTGTGTATATGTGCAGGAAGTATCTGAGCCTGGAGAATGGGCTCAATCATGATCGGTTGTTACTGGCGTGCGCTCGAGAGTCGATGTCACAATGGAAGGGGATTTTTGCTGTCGACTTTCCGTCGACTTTATCACGATATCGCATGTCTTTATAATATATCAATTTAAAGGCCTGTCAGGAACCGGCTTGAGAGGACATGAAACCACATTGGTCCGAGCGACCTTAGAACGATGAAGCGAATGTGTATGATGGGTGTCATTCCAGAGACCTGAGAACATAATCCAGTCCTGTCCAAAATGCCTCTCCGATGGCTGCCATCCGTTCACGGTCAACATCTATAATAGAGCCATAGGAATATCTGTGGACATGTCTGCGAGCCCAGTTATCCATGACCCACGGTGCGTCGAGTGGCAGAAACACGATGCCGTGTGGGGGTAGAAGCTCTCTGAGCACCATATTTTGGAGATAGACTGGGCGCCCGTCAGTGTGACATAATGCGTGATCACTTATCAGGCACTCGCCTTGCGCATTGAAGAGTAATGTCCACGGATCTTCGAGGCGAGCTGTTTTCGTGACATCTGCGTTAATTAACGCTGAGAGTTGCAATGTGAGGACATCCACAGAGGATCGGGGTGTACGGTGGTGAAATCGTATCATGTCTTGGACCTTCGATACATGTGAACGAAGGAGTAGGGTCCTTGCGACGCCTCGCCCCGGTAGACGATACCAGTTACTTGGCCAGATCAGCCTTTTCCGTCTGCTTGGACGAACCTCCTGTCGGATGGACCGCAAAAGCTGAAAAACATCGGGCAGGAAACGTGTCATAGTTAGATGCGCCGCCGTATTGAGGATTTCCAGTGGTCGTGGGGCCATGTGGTCAATGTGCATGTCATCGTGACTCTTGTCTTCGCCAGAGGCGACGGCGCGTGATTTATCCACGTAGTCTGGCACATGGCGCAAGAAGGACCAATTTCCTGCGTAAGTTTGACCAGGTGCACTCAGCGGGCCACGTCCCAAGATGACGACGTTCGCTTTCCGTGCGGCCGGGAGCCAATACGTCTCACGTAGTCGAACGTCCGTCATCGGATCCACAAAGGGCAGATTGTATTCCCAAGAAGACTCATTCCTTGCGGAGAAGAGTGTGTCAGACACGACATAGTTGACTACCGCAGACGAGGTCTCGGTGAGTTCTTGCGTCGTTGGCGGTTTGATGTAACGAGGTGGGGATGTGTCATCTTGAAGATGCCCGTAGGGTAGACAGATGTGGTGATGAGTACAGAATTCATGATACTGGCAAGGAAACATTTTCCCCTCAGCATGTTCCCTGTGTTGGAGGAGGAGGACATGAAGGCGATAAATGTGCTCTCCACCGATCATGGTGATCCGTCTTCCTGCAAGGGATTGGCACACGTCGGTCGGTTGCGTGTCTGCAACGCGACGCCCTTTGATCGACTGCAGATCAGAGGGCTCTTCAAATGCTGTATTACGATGAGATGGTCTTCGATGGAAGTGGTCAAGAGACACCTGCAACTGTTCGAACTTTGTGCCCGAGTGACCTATCGTTTTCCGTTCGCGGGTAAATCGCAGTTCGTCCTCGTATGCCTCGAGAAGGGACTGCATTGCCTCGTGCACGGAATCATTCGCAGCTCGGAGTGCGTCTTTGGCAAGTAAACGGGAATTATCGTCGAATGGCCAAAGTAGATCGTTTACGAACGACAAGGTGTAGAGCAAGCCACCAGTGAGAACGAGATACTGCAAAAGACAGATTTTTCGTCGTCCAGCCATCGTGTACACAGAGCAATGATTTATTTCCAAATTTCGTACTCCTTCAACAAGTAAACAAATCCTGGCTCAGGCGCGCAATGAAGACAACAGCAACCCTCTCGACGACCGTTCTCGGGAAACGGAGAAAGTCTCACCTTGTATTACGGCTCTCGTCCAGTCCAGCACCGTCAGAAGCGACACCCACGACCGAGACGACACCTCAAGCATACCTCAACGTCAGCAAAAAATCACGCTATCCGTGTGCGTACCCCGAATGTACAAAATCCTACTCGAAGCCGTCGAGGTTGGCGGAACATCAACGATCACATACTGGCGAGGTCAGGGCATAGTAATTTGGATTTTTACCTCGCTTTCTCATTCATCTTCCAATAGCGTCCGTTTGCATGTAGTTCATGTAGAAAGTCCTATCTGCGGGAGAGTCATTTACAGGCACACAGGAAAAGCCATTTGCCTGAATCAGAGAGACCATACGTCTGTACAGAATCTGCGGAGTGTACCAAGCGCTTCTGGACGTTCCAACATCTTGTTGTCCACGAAAAGTCTCACAGCGGGAACAAGTCCTATATTGTCAGTATTTTTTTGCGTCTTATTTTGTCACTCTCACAGAGTTCGCATAGTGCCCAGAAGTTAATTGCGATGAGGTCTTTTCCAAGCACCACCAGCTGCGTGCTCACGTTTGTGAAGCGCACTCCCCACCAGGAACGAAACCGTATATCTGCTCACATCCAGGATGCACGAAATCATTCGCAACCAATCAAAAGCTGCGAGGCCACATGAAGACACATGATGGTATGCATTACATGTCCGCGTCCAAATGGTTGTATTCACATTTCTGCGTCAGACAAGCGATACGCTTGCTCGCATCTCCACTGTCTACCGGGTCCTGATAAGGATCCTGTTTACTTTGGCACATGGACGACCTTGCAGATGCACATACGGAATGACCATCCCTCGACGTGCATGCACCCCAAGTGTAATGGCCGCACTTTTACATCGCGACATAATCTCAGAGCCCACCAGAAACTGCACGAACAGCAGGAGGTTGAACAGCTTTACCACGCCATCAGCGCTGATGCACCTGAGGATGCAACCGATGCCGAGGATCTTCAACCTCGCAAACGAAGGCGCGGGGGTGAACTTGGGCGTGACTGGAGATGTGACTTTGTGGGCTGTGGTAAAGCCTTTAAATCGGTATGTGCTACTCCGAGGTGTTCAGGATACTGTGATTGATATCTTCGTGCAGAAAAATGCGCTGACAACGCATCACAATGTCATCCACCTCGGACAACGGAACCATGCGTGTCCCCACATGCACTGCAATAGCGCTTTTGGATACAAACATCTCCTCGAGCGTCATCTAGCTAAGTTACACTCGTCAAGAAGTGTCCACGTGGAGCCAGATATAGAAGAGGAGCGATCCGCTACCGACAGAGATATTACTATGGATATCGAGACGATCACTGGCAAAACCTATGCAACTCGCTCAAAAAACGCAACGTCTATACGTTGTCCATACCCGCACATCGACGCACTGGCAGTGTCAAATGGGACACTAGACACATCTGGACCATCGTCTAGCAAGACGTGCGAGCATGTCCTGACGCGTGCCTACGATCTTCGCCGCCACCTGAGGTCGGAACACGGGGTGGATACTGAAAAGGGGAAGGTGGACGCTTGGGTCAAGGCCCAGAGGCACACCGCACAGATTAGACCCGCTATCTAGACCCATCTTATGCCCTTACACGTTTGCAAAACGTTGTAAGTGGGCTTGGTGTTGCGGATATCAGTTGCCGTACGTTCCGTTCCTGGCAAGTTCCGGCCACGATGCCTTTGATATTATTTGATATACAGTAAGCACCTTTGGTTGTCATTCGTCCAAGTTCTGGTGACCTTCCTGTTCTGCGTGCCTACACCCTGGAATGTGTGAAAACATGTACTGAACGTGCCGCCTTCATCCCACAAGCAACACGAGTCTTTGTTCAAGTCTGCAGCCGGTTTTCCTATCCTTGGGTCGTCACTGGGGCGATGTTAATCTGGCTCAGGGCAGTGTGTCCCGTTAAGATGTGTGTTACTGTTTGGCGCCATCGATATGTAACAGCCATCTGCTACCCAATAGTTCGCCGCTCCTGCATTCGTTTTTTCATCCTTGACGACCACGATGATTCAGAGACACAGCTTCAGCGCGCTCAACTCGACCTTCATCGTCGACGCCGAGTATGAGCTAGTCAAGGAGCTCGGTCAGGGTGCTTATGGCTGCGTCGTTGCAGCACGCCACAAGAGATCAGGCGAAGGGTGTGCAATCAAAAAAATTACCAACATCAACACCAAGGCAAGCCCGTTGACCGTTCCGCATGCATGTGCTTTCATGCGTGCTCTCGTCTTTGTAGCGTATCTTGACGAAACGATGCCTTCGCGAGATCAGGTATGTGTCTGGGCATACCGAGATAGTGTGGGGAGCCGTCTAGCTAATAGTGCACTTGGAGGCTGCTACATCACTTTAGAGGACACAAGAACGTGAGCAGTATACTGTCTTTGACGTGATATTGAATGCACGATTGCTGATCCTGCGCGGGCAGATAACGTGCTTATATGACATGGACATTGTCTTCCAGCCCAATGGCAACTTTGACGAAGTGTATCTCTATGTCAGTGATAGGTAGCTTTCACGTCCGCCGATGACTAACGCTATCTGTCCATTCTGTAGGAGGAGCTTATGGAGGCAGATCTACATGCAATTGTAAGTAACGCTACATACCACCTCTGCCTAATTGCTTACGCGCGCTTATCAGATCCGTTCAGGGCAACCTCTCACGGACGCCCACTTTCAGTCATTCATATACCAGACACTCTGCGGCTTAAAGTATATCCACTCTGCAAACGTGCTGCATCGGGATCTCAAGCCTGGAAACCTCCTCGTGAACGCTGACTGTGAACTCAAAATCTGTGACTTTGGTCTTGCGCGAGGGTATACGCCTGGTGGTGGCACCTCCAAGTCTGCTGGAAACCAGGGTTTCATGACGGAATACGTAGCCACACGATGGTACCGCGCTCCGGAAATCATGTTGAGTTTCGCCAACTACGTGCGTGTGCACCACCAGATGCAGTTTCTGTGCTGCTGATCCCGATGCAGACTACTGCCATCGACGTTTGGTCGGTGGGTTGTATTCTTGCCGAACTCCTAGGTGGAAAGCCGATCTTCAAAGGCAGAGAGTAAGTCTCGGATCGGCATGCGTGAGGTGATGGCTCCAATTTGCCGCAGCTACGTCGACCAGTTGAACCAGATTTTACACTATCTCGGCACTCCATCCGAGGACACACTCCGTCGTGTTGGATCGCCCCGAGTCAGTCAATCGTACTCGACTGATTCGTATGGGCTAGCTCTTAACCTTTGGTCTAGGCGCAAGACTATATTCGATCACTGCCCATTAAACCCCGAGTCCCATTCGCAACTCTGTATCCCCACGCTAACCCCCTCGCTATTGACCTCCTGTCTCAGATGCTGTGTTTTGACCCTGCCAAACGGATGAGCTGCGAGCAAGCGCTAAACCATCCATACCTGCAGGTATGGCACGATCCGGCCGATGAACCTGTTTGCGAAGCGGTACGTCATTTTCATTCCTTGTCTGCGCGGGCGTCTGCTCTTCTCATTCTCTTCCCACCTCTATTTCATGTGCTGTAGAAATTCGACTTTTCGTTTGAAGAGGAAGACTCGATCGAGGGCATGAAGAAGTTGATCGTCGAAGAAGTGAGCTCGTTCCGAAAGGAGGTACGCGCACAGGCAAGAGCGGCAGGACAGATTCGTAGACAGGATAGGTGAGTCACTGTAATCCGCTCCCCCGTGACCTTGGTCTTGGTCTCCATCCTGTTCTCACGTCGCGTACGACCCCAAGTCTGCCAATTCCATCCCGGGATGAGATACTTAGCTCGCCCGTGCGCGAGTATGGTGACGTTTCTGGGCAAACGTCAGGTTACACCATGTCGGTTCACAGGCCGCCGACGCCTGTCATGGACGACCCCAGTGACGAGCTCGACCGGGAGCTGGCGAGGGCACATGCTGGAAAACGCTGAATCTTGAATACAGCACTCGTTAGTTGTGCTGAACTCGAGGATCGACGCTTATGTGCTTCACTATGGGCTGTGTGGTGGGTGGAAAATGGAGGGATGGAATAGAACAAAATAGAATATGTCTCGAGGTTTTTCATAGACCGCATCATCTTGACCTGCTCACCCGTGTTGTTTGGTTGGATGCGCACGTGCCCGGGCATGCAGGTTTTTGTGTAAGCCTGCTGCAATTGTTCGATGGTATCCTTACTGTGATTTGAATCCACAAAACAAAGATCCCACTATGGTATCGTGTCGATTTGGAGATTCGATGGACGTCGCAAGTCAGGTTGGGGTTTCGTCAAGATACTGGGTGTTGAAGCCGACGCGTCTACGGCATTTGCTCGGGCAACTCAGTCAGGCGAGAACGAAAGTGTACTCTCGCCCGGCTCTCCTCCTCTGGGCTTCACAGCACAACAGTTCTGGTGCTTCGCTGGCAAGCCTTGGGCTGACCGAGAGCTCTCATAGCTACCAAAACCACGAAGCTCTAGTTTCATAGCCACTAATAGCTATGTTGTTCTCGCGCGACAAGCAGACCACGCTGTGGGGGGTGGGTGTACTATGAGAATCCCCTGTGAGAGCGATCAAATAGTCCATAGCCTGAATTGCTAAGCATCCAAGAGATACATCAAACACGGATAGTTGGCGAAGAACGCCTCTCAGTTGGACGTAGAGTTGGTATGAGAAGTGCAAGCAAAACCGACTCGTCCGTTCGTGGTATCATATACGCTGTAGAAGCGTTGCCTGAAAAGGTGGCAAACATCAGAGTCTACAATCCAAGTCGGCGGAACATGGAAATAATAATGGACGCACAGAAAGCTGTATCCGAGGATAAAGTCAAAGCCAGCCCCAGAAGAGGTTTGGAGGTCGCCGACGATGAGGTAAATCGAACCAGAGCTACCTCCGATGGCCGAATTAAGTGAACGGGGCCAGATCTGCCCATTACGCGTTAGCTCGTACGACTTGTTCTCGATATTGAAGAACAGCGACTGCAGGCTGCTATATTGGTCTAAGGTGATGCGGAAAAATCCAGTGGCAGAGTCCATGACAGCGCCAGTCGCATTCTGGTACCGTTGGAACGCATCTGTAGAGCATCAGCGCTCTGCTAGTCTGGCTCAACAGACCGCTCACCAGTTGCAATGAGGATGAGGGTGGTGCCAGTGTCAACGATCCCAGCGGTTGACGACAGGATGGTGTTTCCACCGTATTCGATTGACTGTTCGATGCCCCAGTATTTGGATGCAGGCGAGATTGTCGTGAGCGGAACATAGTCAACGGAGTCAGTGATTTCACTTTGGTCATAGCCACCAAACGTGAGCTTTCCGGTGCTGACTGACTCGCCGGACGGTACAAAATGTATACCAAGCACCTCCTCGGATATCGTTCCTTGAGAGAAAAGGTTGTCCATAACCGTAGGGACCGTGGTTGTATTGCTGACCCTGCCCTGACTAAGGTCGACAGGGCCTACACCAAGGATACCATCAAAACCGCTGAGATTGTTGGACGTGTTAGCCACGCCGATAGACTGTTGATCGATCATTAAACCAGGACCAAGCGTTAGGGTATCGATCCATTCATGTCCAGACCACGATCCAGAACCGTAGTCCACCGACTATGGTCACCCCTGAGCTTAATGCAAGTGTTCCAGCGAAATCAGAAACATACGACAGTGTTCCCAGTGTCGTGACTGCTGCTAGTCGGCGTGTATGTCTTATTTAATCCCACGAACGTGTTAGAGCTTCCAGTATCAATGACAAGCGTGTCTTTGCATCGCGGTAAGTTTCCCCATTCACAGCGGCAGTGTATCCACGTACATTCTGTTGATGGAGTGCCAACTCCGACCTGAGTAGTATACAGGACTTGGTCGTTCATGACGCTGATGGATCCACTGCGTCTGCCGATCTTTCCAGTCGATTGCATGGTCTGGGCACGAGCGCGATCCTTGTCAGCAACGGCGAAAACGCCACGCTCATTGATCTTCGTCGTAAAACCAAGGGTGGCCTTGCCAGTACGAGGGCTGAGAGAACTCGCGTCCACGGCGGACAATGCGATACTAAATGTGAGAGACAGGAGTGTTTTAGGGGGAAACATGGTGATTGCGCAGAGGTCTGGATGGATCAATATCCCAGACTTTTAAAGACTTCATGCGCAGCTGTTCATGCGAGGGCAAATGGTAGTTATGGTGACTCCACTCACCACAGTGACGATGCTATCGAGCCTTCATGTATGGCGTCGGATGTCAGTTGCGCAGTATCAGAACGAAGTCTCGATACAAACAGTGAAATAGGCGCTGATTGCCGATGGTAGCTGAGTGTAGGCGAGTGCTACCGTGGTCCAGTGTCAGACGACCTGATCATGGTACCCGTTTCCAACGCCGTTGAACGGACAGGCATTGATCCGAATGATTAAGAAAAAGCGTACAAGTTCCACGTGATCATGCCAACATGCCGTCTCTCTGTTGGACCTGGATGAGCTTCGGACAGAGCAGTATCCGCATGCCCTCCAGCTTTTCTGCTCGGATGCGCGCTCCGCTTGCGTTTTATCGGTAACGGGGCGGGTCCAACCCCCTTGCAAATGTTTGACGAATTCCGTCCGTGGCAAGGTACGTGCTGTGCCTTTTCGGCGAGCATACCACCGTACGTGTGGTTAAGCGTGCGTTGGCAAGAGTATGGATTTTCCCGTCTTCTAGTGGCCCATCTGTCTAGTCATGAAGTCGGACAGAAGGATTCAAATGTATATCGTTTCGATACATCGCAGTATTCAGTATCAAAGAAAGCAAGTGCAGCCCAAACCCAGAAGTAGTACACCAACCGAATCACTGTCGTCGTGGAGAAAGGAAGAGGGCATGTGAGCGTGCAGAACCGACAGAAACGCAAACATAAGAAGGTGAACTAGAAGAATCATAAAACTCAGAACACTCCGACGAGGTCACGCCATGATCCGCTCGACATCCATCAGCGACACTTTGATGCTCTCGACGATACAGTTGATCAGGGGCTCGTAGTCGCCTTCCCAGGCCTGTTTTGAGGATGAGGAAGACACTTGTCAACAGAGTCCCCGCCTTCATACTTACCGTGTTCATGCTCGCATAATACGTGCCTCGCCACATGGGCAAGATACACACCGGCGGGAAGCCGTGACGCACAAGGGGAATGGATGACAGCAGCCTTGCCATCCGCCCGTTTCCATCCTGAACGGAAGCGAAACGATAAGACAGCGCCGAGAATAACTTGAAAGTCGCTCACGTCAAAAGGATGACAACGCGTAAAGGTGACGTGAATCCACGCCGCCGTTGCAAAAGGGTTGCGCCATCTTGCGATGTATTGCTGAGGACAACAATAAGCACATCCGACACAAAGGAAGGGAAAGACCAAGTCGTCACACATACCCTCCCCATTTTACAAATGTAATCCAACTGTTGGTCGACCAACTCGGCAGGACAATACGCGAGGTTATACTGGTGACTCCGTACCACGGCCGACCTGTGAGTGGCTTGCCGCGTACGGCCCGCGTTCACGTAGTGCACTACGCCAGTGCACCCGCCGCTGCCGACGATCTGGACCTTGGAGGAACGCATAAGCTTACTGTGGATCGCCTTGATGTTCTCAGTCGTCAGCTGTTCGATGTGATCGGCAAGTTGCAGGACTGATGTGTATGCCTGGAATCGGGTTCGGTTTCCATTTCACCGCATTGGATGAGCAGACAATAGGTGGGTGTACCGTCAATAACCAATAGGGGACAATGACGATGTACATGCCTCACAGAGATCGAGCAAAGCATTCACGAGTACATCTGAATCCTTCACTGCGCTCCCGGGTGCGCACCGGACAAGAGAAGCGATGAATCCATATCGTGTTAATGCCTCAGCAGACTTCGAACAAGGTGTCATCCTAGTTCCCGGATGAATGACGACTGACATACCTCGATCGAGAGATGACAATCCTGATCGAGATGAACGGCCTGCAGCCAGCTATAGTTGAGCAACTGTCTCTGATACACAGACGTCCGCCAGGTGTTGAGAATATCGGGTGCACAGGCGGGGAGCATCGGCCACGAGAATGGATTGGCGAACGCACGGGCGTGTTTCCAATGCTGGAAGAATTGCAAACTGTCACTTTTGTGCGCTAGGCGGAAGAACGAGGGGGAACGGGGTGAGTCGGAGAGAAGGACAAAAGTGTCAGCGTGCGATCTGTGGGATGGCCTAGACTCTGCCAAACACTCACCCTGTCTTTCTGTATCCCCCTGAGCCTGGTTCCGCAGCCTGGAGACAAACTCGGAAAACAGTTCGGTCTGTGAACCCGCGTCGATCGAGTGAAGGACCTATTCAGCGACATCCCAAAATAACGCATCATACAAGCAGCCCCGCTTACACCATGCGCCACGTACCTCGTCATATAGCTCTAACGCGGTACTGAGTGAACCCCCGGCGGCACGAACGTCTGCGACCCTAACCTGAAAGAACGGGACTGGGAACTTTGGGAGATAGTAGTCTTCCCAGGCAAGCGCGAGCTCGCGGAGACGACGCCCGACGTCAGAAGGGTTCGAGGAATTGTGGAGACGGCTGATGGTATCGCAGAGAGCTTGTGCATCTTCCTGTGGAACAATCTCAGGGAGGATCTGGTCCCGTTGGGAGTGGAGGACAATGTCGATGGGTGATCGAGGTTAAGGGGAGAACAGGGAAGAGGACGTCAGACTACGTACGACGAGTTCGGGTATTGAGGTGTAGTCCCAGCCCGCAATGTGCACTGGCGCGAGCTGGGCGCAATGGAAAGGTACGTGGAAATCCGAATCCAAGTCCATTATCGTTGGGGAATGACTGGTGTAATGGGCTGAGGAGTTATGAGTGAACGCGGGAAGCGATTGCAGACGCCGATGATAAGAAACGGGGAGCGAAACCAGCGCCGAGTCGAAACAGATGCGGTAGAGAACTGAAGGATTGAAGATCGAGCCCAGTATTGGAGTCCCAGTTGCTGACACAACACGGGAAGAGACGGAATTGAAACAGACACCGTGCATGAAAAGGTCGAGACCCATCGAGTAAACGTTTGGGACATATAGTGGCCGAGCACACCGTGTCTCTTTCCACGTGTGTGCCCCACTTCATAACAGGGTGCACATCAATTCTGTGGTGACTGGGTCAATTGCCTGGGCGCTGCGGACTTGAAGTCGACACTTACCTTGGACTGCAGCGCGGATGATCGACGTAGTTGTGCAACATGGGGCTCGCCATCGCAATCAACTTGGGGCATCAACTATCAATCGTGGCCCTACCCAATGTACTCGTACAAGGCTTCATGGTGCCCTAACATACCCCCATCTCAATTCACCCCTCCTCTGCGGTGAAAGCAGACGCAGGCGCTCTGACGGCCTGTACGAACGTCTTCATCTTTTCTTCATCCTTTCCTGTTCCGTCCTCCCGCTCGACGCCTCCACTCACATCCACTACCCATGGCCGCACTCGCGCGATCGCCTCGGCTACGTTCGATGTCTTCAGTCCGCCCGCAAGGATGAGCGGCATACGTGCGTGTTGAGGGGTATCAAGATCAGCTTTAATGCTACGCCCTTCCGCGTCCTTCTCTCCACCTCCGTCTGCGTTCTTGTCCTTTTCTCCGTCTTCATCTCCGTTTTTGGTTTCAATTTTGGCCGCTGGTACGTGTGCGTGTTCATCACTACGCCCGTTTGCGAGCACCGCCTCGCCACGATCCAGTTCGCCTGCATCCACTAGTGCGCGTGCACGTGCCCAATCGATCGTCTTCCCACTTCCCCCACTGAGCCCGTCATTTCGTTGTGCGTCCAGCAAGACGAATGCGTGCAGGCCAGGGCGCGTCACCTCCCGCAGACCGTTCGTCTTCGCCACGACCCCATTGGCATTCCCGGTTCCGTCAACAGCACCAGCGCTGACGTGGAATACGCGCACGACAGGCACGCTGATGAAGCGTGCCCATTCGATCGGCTCCGCCCCGTGTAACTGTACAAGATCCAACCCTACGCGTGCAACGGTCTCCTGCACGACATGGAGCGGCGCATCTTGGAACACACCCACGAGCAACGGGCGACGGTGGGTGAGCGTACGTACGAGCCGGCGCGCATGGGTCGTGAACCATGGCGCATTCCCCACATCTTGTTCAACGGCCACTTCGGTTCTCGCCACAGTTTCGGTTTCGATTTTGCCTTCGGTTTCGGTCTCGGTTTCAGTTTCAGTTTCAGTTTTGATTTCTTTCTCTGTTTCTGTTTCTGTTTTCGCCTCGACGTCGGCGTTCGCATTTGCACTTGAGGGCGTGCTCGCCAAAGAGCGGAAGGTGTGGACAGCACTTGCAATCAATCGTGCAGCGTCCACTGAAATGCACCGCTTGCTCGACGGGACGAAGACGAGACCAAGGAGGTCTGCACCAGCTTCAGCCGCCATCAGTGCCTCCTCCGCATTCCTGATCCCACATATCTTCACCAACACCTTTTCCTCCTCCTCCTCCTTTGGCAATGGCCAATCCAGCAAGTGGTGGATAAACGCCTGCGGGTCCTCCGCGCGCATGAGTGCCTCGCCCACAAGCACCGCTCCAACACCTTCCTTTACATATCCCTTCACGTCTTCAGGTCCAGTGATACCACTGAGCGCACAGAGAATGACGTCACCCCGCGCCATATCTGCAAGCCGGCTCGTCGTGTCCATGTCAACGTTGAAGTTATGCAGATTACGGTTGTTCACGCCAATGACTTTGGCACCAAGCTCGAGCGCGACACGCATTTCATCCGTGGTGTGTACCTCGACGAGAGGCTCCATCCCGAGCGATAGGGAGTAGGCGTACAGGGCGTGTAGACGCGCGGGTGGGAGCATAGCGACGATGAGGAGGACGGTGTCGGCACCCCATAAACGAGCCTCTGTGACCTGGTACTCGTCAAGAATGAAGTCTTTGCGAAGGATTGCGGGTCGGTTCGGAAGGGTGTCGATGGCCTGGCGAGCGAGTCGCATGTCGAGGAGGGAACCCTTGAACCAGGTAGGCTCAGTGAGGACGGAGATGACGGCCGCACCAGCGAGAGCGTAAGTGAGTGCTTGATGTGCTGCGTTGGCATTGGGTGCAATGTCGCCCTTGGACGGGCTCGCACGCTTAATCTCCGCCATGAGTGAGGGAGATTTGACTCTAAGGCGCTGAACGAAAGGAACAAGTGGTGGGGCAAGGTGGAGGGCCAGGTAGGCATCCAGGTCGCGTGCCGAACTACCGGGGAGAGATTTGGCACACTGGACATCCTTGAGGCGCTGTGCGTAGATGCGTTCAAGGATGGTAGGCACTTTGGATTTCAATTCAGCAACGTTCTCGACTCTTTGGGTGAAAGCGTCGTAGGGGAAAGGTGGGAGAGCAGTGTCGAGGACGAGTGCGTCTGGATTTTCTTTCCAAGTACCGCCTTTGAGGCTAAGAAAGTTGCGAAAGAGGGTATCGCCGCCCTCTGAAAGAATGCTCTCGGGATGGTATTGGACGGCTTCAAGGGCAAACTCGCGATGACGGACGCCCATGATGACGCCGCTTTCTTCGGTAACGCAAGTGACCATGAATTCCTTGGGGAGGGTTTTCAAAGAGGCACTGAGGGAGTGGTAGCGAGTAGAGAGGATACTCTGGGGAATATTTTTGAAGCAGCCCCGCCCGTCGTGTCGAATGGGGCTGAGCTTGCCGTGTTTGATCTCGCCAGCATAGCTATGTCGTTGCACTACATGAGTACACTTCGTGTAGAGAGAAGAGAAGAGCACAGACCCGATCGTGCCACCATAGGCGTCGACGATACACTCGAGACCCATACAGACACCAAGAATGGGGACCTTGCCGGTAAAGTAACGGACAGCATCACGGGAGATGCCCGAATCGGTGGTGGGGTGTCCAGGACCAGGCGAGATGATGAGGGACTTGATGTTGAGCTGGGGAAGGGCGGCGGCGGGTACGGCGTCGTTGCGGATGACGGTGACGTGTGCACCGAGGAGGCACAGTTGCTGGTAGAGATTCCACGTGAATGAATCAAAGTTATCGATGAGCAAACAGCCGATGGGCTGGGCGAGGGCGGGGGGTAAAGATATCGACGTGCTCGTCGCGGCCGCCGTAGTTGTGTCGGAAGACATTGGTGAGATGGTCGTCGGCTGAAAGTTGATAACATTTCATTTGATTATTAGCCGAACAACCGTAGATGCTGCGTCTTAAAGTACGTCAATCCTTTGCCTCTCCGTATGCTTGGCCAGCCGTTCTAGTTCGCTGACACTGATCGATGATTCACGTCTACAATATGTTTGAGAGGCCGCCTCGGAGCGACATATACACCAAGAACTCTCAATGTTGTTCGTGGCTCCATTGGCATCATACTGAACCAACGGGGCTGGAAACAAGTTGCTTACGAGTTGGCATAGTCGAGGTAAGTGAACATCCGTCACGGGGTTAGTGGTGGTGCCGTCAGGGTTTCTTACCATGTTGAGCGCCGCAGCCGAACCGCTGGAAATAAACGTCTCTGCGGACGTGTAGTTTTTCCTGGGAAGAAGGATCATTTGTGAGGTGACACCCGTGGAATGAATTGCAGTCACTATGGCCAAGTCATGACGTTCTGTGAACGACCCTTTGGGTTATGTATCAGACAACTGAGCCGGCGTGATTTAGACAACTCACACCCTGAAGATGATTCTCACTCTTCTAGTGGTCTGCAATGTTGTGCCAGAGCTGAGCAATGAGACCACCAATGATCTGGGGCCAATATCGCTGCGACAAAACCCAATCTTGCCGGGGTCATACAGTTGTGGACATCACAGTATGCACCAATGCTCGAGCATGCTGTAGCTGGAAAATTGGGTCTCGTTGAGTACACCAGGCATCGGGTTGTAAGTGAGATATTGCCAGCCGACAGGGAGACGGAACACTTTGTAACAGTCATCCTCGACAAAATGTTTCATCTGACCAAGATCATCAGCACATAAACACATCCGTGAACATAGATCCAAGATATATCACGCAAAAAGGTATCTTACAGCCCAGCTGTATGAGGGGAGGACAAGCACTATCTGTACCGCACCCAAAATCCGCGGACAGCCCGAGACATGTGGAATATACGACGTACCAAAGCATGATATGTTGACATCAGCGAACCTGAAAGGTTGCATGCTGACGGCGGTCGTAGCAAAAGTGAAGCAGATCATGACTTCAAGGTCATGTTACGGAAAGCTGAGGGTCATAAAACGACATCAGCCTGAATACGGCATTTCAAGTAATAACTAGAAAGTGTTTGTCAAACAAGTCCATCCCAAGATTGGCTGCTCAGAGATATCACCAAAATCTTGCCGGAATGTTGTCAGTGTAAGACTGCTCACATCGCCAGTATCTAACGGAGACAGTCACTGCCGTTCCAATGGTTGGAATCATTGAAAATTTGGAAAGACGATAGTGACGCGATCACTTAGAATGCGCGCAGAAGCGTAACTCTGGCTTTCAATCCTCCTGGGGAAATTCCTGAGCGCCTCCCAAAGCTACAAAGCAATGGGTTAATGGAACGAAATCAGCGATAGAAAGAGACTGACTTTTTGAAATGGTTAGAGCTCAATTCAGGTGTCTGGGAGCATAAACTGGGCATCGGTTGTCCTTGTGTTGGCCATTTTTCCGACGGTACCAACCACATGGCCCACAGTATCCACTCCAAGGTTGTCACAATGCAATACTCTCCTCCAAGGAGCGACGATAACGAGTGACGGCATTCCCTATCAACTCTGAGGTACAAGAGTATGACAACACGTTGCATAACCTAAACGCAAGTGCGGACAGGTGGACACATTGTTAAGACTTCACAATAATACCTAAAATAGGGATCAAGTGGTCTTTCGCATGCATCAGGCTGGAGGACCTCACTGGAAGACACCTGATATACACGGGAATAAGAAAGTGTCATACAGCTCGTCACCGGACTTGCTGCACGACGATGTGCCATTGGTGAAATGAAAATGCCTTTCAGCGATGTGGGGTGCTGCTCGAGATTTATCCCGTCGCAGACGTGAGTCGGGGTTCAGGGAGCCACAAAGTCTCTGCTCCGAGGTCACAGCTAGGGATAACGCATCAGCGCAGCGAACCCAGAACAAGAACTAAACATTAGATTCGAGCTAGAACATGGATGAGCGGTCACTACACAACGCAACGAGTGATGGTATACTCACTGGGTTCACTCACAGGGAATCACTAAGAGTAGGGAATTGATTTTTTTGCTCGCCGTACATCCATCCCTGACCTGGAGGATGCAAGTGCGCTCGAGAAACCGTGGGAAGGAGTCAAGAGATTTGATCTCAAGTTATCTCTACCAACCATACCAAGTCCAATGGTGTTGGGTCTCCCATTTGCTCTTCAACTCTGTGCTGAGCTACAAGGTAGGTGTACGTTTGGTAACCCGGAAAGGCCACACTTTCCATATCCTGGTGTTTAGGTCACGAAGATCGCGCTTGGCAAGTCGCCTGGAACCCAGCCAAACCTCTACTTGCTTCATGTTCGGCAGACAAGACAGTGCGATTGTACAGTTATCACAAGGACCCACATGACCTATCCAAGATTTTCTTCTCGCATCTCACGACGATCCCGACAGAACACAGCAAAACGGTTCGAAGCATTGCATGGGCACCTTCGGGGAATACATTCGCAACGGGATCCTTCGACACCAACATTGGCATATGGGAAAAACGCGATCCATCAGAAGACGACGCCAATCCGTCCGACTCTGAAGAATGGGAGTGTGTCACATTGTTGGAGGGACACGAATCGGAATGCAAGAGCGTTGCGTACTCGGAGACAGGAACGTTGCTTGCAACATGTGGCAGAGACAAAACAGTATGGGTCTGGGAAGGTGATCGCCGAGTTCAACCATGGTACTTACTCCGCTTGACTGGTTTCTCTGTTGCAGTTCAGCCGGACGCAGACTTCGAATGCATGGGCGTCATAATGGAGCATAGTCAGGACGTTAAATGTGTTTCGTGGCATCCCACAGAGCAGGCTTGTTCTCGCTTTTTTGGAATGTCATGTCGAGGTTGATTTCGTTTTCTGAGGGTAGATCCTCGCATCAGCATCCTACGACGATACGGTCAAGCTTTACATCGACGATCCATCCGAAGACTGGTATTGCTTCGCAACGTTATCTGGTCACGCCGGGACAGTGTGGTCCGTCGCATGGGCACCCCGCGGTGATTACCTTGCCTCTTCCTCCGACGACCTTACAATTCGAATCTGGAGACGATCTAATGAGCACGCATGGGAATATGCTCATCAGCTAAAGGGTCACACGAGAAGCATTTACTCGATAAGCTGGGGAACGGGGAAAGGCGACGACCTTGGATGGATTGCGAGTACGGGCAGCGATGGTAAAATAAATGTTTGGGAAATATCGGTGAGTTGGATGGTCAGATGAATCCAAATTATCTCTAATCCTGCTGCGTGAAAGGAATCTCCTGAACGAGATATTGCACGCGCTACGCTGTCGTCGAGACTGATTGCGTCTGTTTCATCTGCTCATGACATTTACGATGTAAATTCGGTGCGATGGTGTACCCGCTCTGGTTTTGAGGATTTGCTCTCCACTGCAGCGGATGATGGATCTGTTAGAATATGGAAATTGTCATCCGCTATATCGTAAATAAATCTGTGGAATTGATAGACGCAAGTGTCGCCCTGCACCGCACGATTGTGGTCACATTTCGATTGGTTCAACTACAAACGAGGTGTGCAACGGGTACAACTGCTCCAAATCGTATCATTTCTTACACATACGCCGATCATATCTTTTTCAGAGCGCAACAGCATGCCTTCCCTCAGTGCATTCTAGTAGCCATGTGTCCTTTTGTTTTACCATTAGGCATACATGCCTCGCATAAAGGTCCCGCCGACTTTCCACCTTCCGGAGTGATGCCTACGTTGATGGTGAAAACGCGATCAGGCCCGACATTCTTGCACGTCACCCACATCGCTGCGCTCCGGATGACTACCAAGACAGAATCCCACTGGATTCAAACGAAAACGTGCTCGGTCATTTCATGGAGCGTCTTCTTAGATTCGCCCGGAGTTGCAGTGTACCGTGGGTGCAAACCTGAACCGCTACCCCGACTTGTCTTATGATGAACGTCGGCAACGCTACGAGGGCTTCCGAGTGAGAAGCACGTCTTACTCGGTGAACATGACGAGACTCGATGAAAGCGAACGTTGTGAGTGCCATCCAGCTTGGATCACAGTTTCTACGCCACGCGAGGAGACGCGAGTTTCGAAGCAGTAGAAATTGGAAGATGACCAGGAGGCCGTGGATTCAAAGGGTATGTCAGTGTATGATCCTTGTGCCGGACTGATCAAAATTAGCTATTCTATCAGTGAACATGGTTGATGCGCACTATAACGGGCTCTGGATCATACGATACCCGTGCAGGAAGGCATCGGGAGAGCTGGATTTCCCACCGTGGTCTGTAATCCCGAGGTGGCCGTCAGGTACGTGGAGATTTTTGACGGTAATACCCCCGCTCATAGGGCTCCAGTGGCGTCGGTCACTAGGGCTGAAAAACGGGAACACTTGCAGCTTATTTAACATTATGACTGGTTGCACATAAGAAAGAAAGCCGACTACGCACGTACTGCGGGATATTTGATAACCGGTTACACCATGGCAAAGTGTGTTGATGTCGATGACGGTCTCCGTTGAGCTCCATATTCGATGTACACAGGTTTGATTCGTGCACACCCCCATCAACCTAGTAGATCCGAGACAACTTTCACGAAACGATGAGATGGCCTGCCAATCTCATTACCGACAATTCACGATGTTCAGATTTTACTTACCTTGTCAATGCAGCACTGCCCGACCAGAGCCGACCGAAACTAGGTGCCCCACGGAAATATGTAGCGAGGGACTGCGGACATTCTAGTCGACAACCAGGTACGGTTCGCTGGGCAGAGTGAAGGTAGTCACAACGGCTTGTGGACATGGTAAAATGTTCTAATGCACAATGCTTGCAGTCTGAAATAAAACCTAGCCGCGACGGTACCATCGCAAGTAACGCAGACAACACAGGTTGACGAGCGTCGTTTACCTGTGAATTAAACGTGAACAGCCAGAACTCAGCATGATCAGAATGGCTGTGTGGCGGCCAGAATTCAAGCTTGAGCGTGCGGTGTACATAGTGACAAGATATATACGACGAACGCTGAGACGTCGATTTGCTTTGTGGACTGTGTCTCGCCTTGCACCTTTCCTTCACTTTTTTTTCTCTTGTTTTTGCTATTTATCTCTTTCGACCATTCTTCACCTAAACTTGCGTCTGGCACGCATTACCACTCCTTGTTGCTATGTCTCTCTCCCTCAAGGCTGAGCTGGAAACGTGGACTGCTGCCCTCAGAGCATACGATGAACAAGATTTTGGAGGCGCTCTCGATCTATTCTCCGTGAGTCATCCATCCCACAGTTACACTGGTCGTAATCCAGCCGTATGCACGACCCAGCGTATCGCAGATTCCTCAAAGATTCTTACCAATATGGGCCTCATATATGCTACGATTGGCGAACACGAGACTGCCGTCCTACATTTCGTCGCTGCAACTAACCTCGATTCTTACCTTGCGATCGCGTGAGTCAACTAGGCTCGCGTCCGGCGTGGCACCCTATGTGTGCATTTCATTGTCCTTTCTCTCATTGCTCTCGCTCCCAGATACTTCCAATGTGGTGTATCCAACTTTCTCCTGCAACGCTATGACCTTGCACTCCTGAACTTTGAGGATGCGTACCTCTACCTTCGTGGAAACGAGGCCATGTCAGTCTTCATTAACCTGTCCTGTCCCGGACTCATCGTCCCCTAGCAACTATGAACAGATTGGTCTCAGGTTCAAACTATTTTCTGCAGAAGTTATGTTCAACAAAGGCCTCGCCCAAATAAATCTCGGTTACTTGGAAGGAGGAATGAAAGATATGCAGGAGGCCAGCAGACAAAAGGTTACGAATGAGCACGATGTTATTGACGAAGCCATTCGAGGTCGTGGGGAGGGATACACCATATTCAGCATCGTTCGTGATCACATCTCTGGTCCCCTTTTGGACGGAATCTCATCTGGTGTCACTCAGCCCGTTGGCGTGCTGTATCGTCCGTCGGAAAACAAAATCAAGAATTCCAAGAGCAAAGATTATCTCGGAAAAGCTGTGAGGCTCTTTCTGTTGTCTATTCCCCGTTTATCCGGCTCATCGCTATCACCAAAGAAACTAGTTGCAGCGACCGATGC
This sequence comes from Boletus rubropictus, assembly GCA_038092695.1. Classification (NCBI taxonomy): domain Eukaryota; kingdom Fungi; phylum Basidiomycota; class Agaricomycetes; order Boletales; family Boletaceae; genus Boletus; species Boletus rubropictus. The sequence goes on from JBBPQW010000213.1 coordinate 26,132, forward strand.
CAATGACGCCTTCACTGAATTTACAGGTGTAAAGAAACTGCAACAAGCTTCTGAAGAGGGTCTCGATACCAAAGAGGACAAGGACGAGCTTACCATCAGGTCGTCTGCGCTGAGCCGAAGTGCAACCACGCCGCCATCCCGTGCGTCACCCACATTTCCTACTCTTCTCACTGTTAAATACAACTACAGATCCTACGAATGTGAAGCATTCTAGAACAGTTCCTCCGTTCGGCGCCAGGAAGCGCCCCGACGCAGCCACTATCCTTGCCTCCCGACGGTCGCAGTCGGTCTCGAATCCTGTGAACGTATCGCCATCACCTCATCCATCGGACCTATCAAGGAGTGCTAGTATGGTGAGCAGGAGCAACATAACGCGGTTGGAAAGAAGCCCCACAACCAGTAAGACACCTCAGGGCACTGCCGGTAAAAGTGCTGGTGTGAGTGCCTCCAAGGCAGGTGGAGAGACTGGAACAGCAACAGACGGGGCCCCGACAACGCTTCGGAGTCGACCGAGTCTTCGGAGGCCTAAAGGGCATCCCACCCAGAGTGTGTCACCCTTGGTGCTGCCTGCTGCACCTTCGCCATCACATGGAGGTGAGTGCAGTTCCTTCGTCTCCATTATTTATTTGTCTTCCGGTTTGGTGTCTTCACATGGGCAGGCTGGTGGGCTGACATTGTTCATCTGAAACCCTATTTAGGATACCTCACACACTTCTATGACGTGTATATGGATGCTTATGCAGACGATCCCGCCCGTCCTCCAACTGCCCAGATAAAGTCAAGTGTATCTTCGTCGCAGAGGCAGTCACCTGTGGCATTGTCGTTCTATCCACAACCACAAGATCAACAGAACTTCCTTGGCTCGAGCGTGGTCAGGACGCCAAGCAATACGAGCTCGAGTTCCGGGATGAGTGGTGCACCGTCAAGCACTGCGAATGTGAGTATGATGAACACAAGCTCATATATGGGCAGGGGGAGTATCGGTCATGCAAATGGAGGGACCCCCCCCTGGAAGCAGCCACACCGCCTGGCAACACGCAAAGTGACGGTGTACGACGAGGAAGAGGGTGATGACGGGTTCGTGACGGGCGAGAATGACGAGTTTGAGATAGCAAACATCCGGATCAAAGTACGTCCCCTTGAGTGCTTGGTTCAAAAGAATGCGCATGCGAACAGACCTTCTGTAGCTGCACTATCAGGGTGATGTGCGCGGGATGGTCATTCCACCTATGACATCGTTCAACGAATTTGTCGAATGCGTGACGACCAAGTTCGGGACATCTCTAACAGGGTTAGCAATGAAGTTTATGGACGAAGATGGGGCGAAGATTTCCCTCCGAGACAAGAGTGATTTTGAGCTTGCGATTGAGACGGCGCGGGAGAGTGCCAGAGGATGGTCAGAGGGAAAGATAGAGATATGGTGTGTGGACGTGTAGTGTGAGTGGGAGGCATTATTACAAGTGATTACTATTGCTTACGACGTCTTCGACAACCCTGCTTTTTGGCTAGTCTAATATATAATGAGTGTATTCACGTTATTAGCGGCAAGGCCACCCTCAAAGATCAATGGGCGCGACATCCTTACCATTGCTGACAAGGATTGCACTCGTGCCCAGGTCGTGAAAGAGGCAGGAAAAATCAGTGACGACCAAGTGTTGGCACTCCGCCAACAAACCGTACGTGGATATGCTGCCATTGTCGCGGTGAATGCGGAAACTCACTGATCGCAGACACGCTTGTTATTGATACTTAAGCTACGGCTCTGGATCGTAGTCCGAAGAAGAATGGATAGATACCCTCACGCTCGGCCCCGGTTTGATGATCGACCAACAATCTATCGACGTGGTTGGTTGATCAATAACTTACTCTGCATATCAATATATCATCGTACTCGCATGGAGGCAACCCTAAACGCCGACCGTATCATGCGTCGAGTTTCCAAACTCTGTCGGTTTTCAACGTGGGGACGGTGGACTTGATGTCATGCGTTTCCCCCTCGTACTCTCTCTTGGGAGCAACAGTCTCCTTCCAGCGTCTCGCGCATAGGTATGGAGGGTACTTACGGACCTCACCGTCCCGTCCATGCATCTAGGATCTGAGGCCATGAGCATGTTCAACGTATTGCACCAAACAGACCGCAGCGGTCCTTCATATGACCCGAATTGATGGCCACGCAAACAGCAGCGCAACAGAGGTTCCGATGCCTCGTTGAACACTAAGCTCAAAAATCTGCTATACGATGGTTTATACAACGCACAAGTCATCGACCAGCGCCTGGACCGACCGTAAAGATTGCAAAGATATTACAATAAGATTTGTCCGAGATAGCAGTCGCTTCATGAGATATCAATGTCCACCTACTTTTCACTCCTCGAGTTCCTCCAGGTCCGTCTCCGTCTCGAACACTTTCAGACCATTGCGTATTGCCCCTTCTGGGCTCTCGCAGTGCAAACGCAACGCATTCAAGACCTCCGGAAACACGTCCTTGTCGATGTCCTTGCCCCACAATATGTCCAGATGCTCATACCCATGCAATTTCCTTACTCGCGTCCTCTTCGCTGGCAACGCACCCATCATCGCCTCGATATCGACGAGACTATCCCTATCACCATACAGCAATAAAATCGGAGTCGCTATATTCCGCGTAGGGAATCGCACAGGACGGTACGCTTTTCCGGTGTTTGCAGAAGTACCAAAAACTGTGATATCGTCGTCAAACATCTGAAAAGCTGACTCGCGCATGATCTGGAACCAGTGCACGACTGACTTGACGGAGGCATACGAGTATAAGTGAGCGTACGCGGCCGTTTTTTGGGTTGTCGTGATGTTGCGGCTGTCCCAGGAGAAGAGGAAACGAAGGGAAGTATCGATGATGGAGGTGAAGATGGGTGGGTAGAAGAACGCTTGCCAAGTCGCAACCGAAGAAAGAATTGCTTTTCGTCCAAAGAAAAGGTATACCGATGTCGGACTACGGAATCAGTAATAGAAAGGGGGTAGTGATTATCAAAAACAGTGCAATGAGAGAGATAACAGGTCACTCACGACGCCTTCATAAGCGCATCTACAACGGGGGCAGACAATCCTGCGGGGCTCATTGCGGGAGCAAGTGCGACCAGCACGTTCACCTTTTCGTTCAACTGCTGGTTGACGCTCAACGCGGCGAACGCCTGCGCGGTGCCCTGGCTAAACCCAACATAACCAAGGCTACCCACACTGGTACGAGCGAGGATGTATTCAATCGAGTCGGGGATATCATACCAAGCAAACTCGTCTAGACTGTAGTTCCAGAACCTGGAAGAGTTTGGCTGGTAGTGGATAGACTTTTTTGAGTACTTGTTGCCGCGGTTGTTCCCGAGCCAAACGTCGAAGCCTGCGGGTCAAGTGGACGGAACGTGCAAGATCAGCAGCCAATGTACGGTACGCGCATCCACACGACATATATCCACACATACCTTGTTCTGCAAGCACGAAAGGCAAACAACGAGCCTCATCCGTCAGACACACCCACACCTCGCTGTTCATGAGCAACCCATGGTGGAGATATACCACTGGTTTCCTCGTGTCTACCCCCGAACGATGCGCAGCGCTCTCACCCTTGCGCTTAGGAATGCGGTGCAAGGTCAAGAGATAACCATCCTTGGTTCGGACGACGTGCTCCTCGTGTACAAACCCGTACAATGCAGAGAGCTCCCCAAAGTCTTTGGCAGCACGGATAGCGGAGACGAAGGCCTCCTCCGTCGTTATTGTACCACGTGTACTCGCGAAGTGGTCGAAGAGCACCTGAGAGCGGTTGTAGAACCAGGCAACGACGGGTTTCGGGAGGAGCACCACTGTGAAGCGAAGGAGGGTCTCGACACCAAGGAAGGAGAGACCAACGAGTAGGGCGAGGTATTCTTTGAGCGAAAGCCTTCCAATGAGTGGAAAGTGAGCCATGGGATGATTAGTTATTTTATTTTATTTTTGGACAAGTGAAATTATTGTGTAACGACCGATTAGTCTGATCTTACACAATACACTAAGGCGGTCGCCTTGGGAGGCTGACCGGTCCGAGGGAAAATGCCTTTACGCACGCCCTGCTTTCGCAGGGGGTGTGGGACTCTCCTACCAGGTGTCCCCGGTCTCGGCAGGGGGCCTTGGTAGGTTAATACCCACTAAACCTCTAAGTTTGTTACCCAGTCTGGGGGGAGCGAGTTGGGGTCTTTTATCGCGGAGAGCCAGGTCTGCATCACTTTGTTGCTCTGGGTGGGTTTTTCGTGACTCCTTTGC
>JBBPQW010000214.1:0-30262 GCA_038092695.1 Boletus rubropictus
ACCCACAGAGCCACCTGACGCTGCTGTAAGCGCGGGGGTGGCTAATGGGGTCGGACAGGCCATGAAGGTCGCGACAGGGATGTCAAGGCCAGGCGCTGAGGTTGCCGACGAGACCAGCACACTGGAGGAGCCACCTGGCGCTGCAGAAAGTGCGGGGGTGGCTGATGGCGCAACCGACGAGACGAGTGCACCGGAGACACCACCCAGCGCAGCTGAGCGAATTGAGATGAGATACCTGCATCCCCGCAGTCGACCATCCTTCGACACCGACTGATACTCTTTCACACTCGCGCCTGCCCATTCCGCTCCAACAAGCACCTTCCACGTACCTCGTGCTGCTTCCTACTTCTCGACTCCCTCTATTGCATCAGCATGTCACTTGAACGCCTTGGGGAGTCCCTCGACCAGATCGACGACACAGGTGAGCCCCCGTTGGAAATAGGGCCGCCATTGCGTTGCATCGATACGCTCACATTACCCGTCCCCACATCCACCGGTGCCTTCCTGTCGAAATTTGACTCTGTCCTTGTAAACGGCATCTCACCGTCTCCCTCAGCTCACCCACCTTGAACCGTACGAGCGCTACACCCGTCAAGATGGGCACTCGTAGTATGTGACCAGGCGGAAGTGCAGACAGTGCTCGTATATACGCTGCGAGGGCAACCGGAAAGTCACCCTGCCTGTGTGCGTCCGACTCGCGGATTTTTGAGACGTTGACATGGTCAGTGCAGATAGCGAGATGGCAGTCGTGAATCTGCGTGCAGGCTGGGCTGATGGTTGCGATGTTGACGAGCCAGATGATATGGACGCGTCAGTTTGTGTAGAAAGTGTAGATGCAGAGAGAGACGACCGAACCGAGGGCGGTGATGCTTGTGCTTTGGCCTCCCATGCCGAAAGGGAGACCGGTGGGCTGTGGTGGGAGACTTGGCGCTGAAGAAATCAACTTCCTGTTCACGCTCTGGTTAGGGTAACTGCGGCTGAAATTGAGACTGAGGTTGAGATTGCGGGAGACGGCGCGCGGTTGTCTCTCCCTCTTCGCCCATCTTCGTCGTCCTTGAGCTCAACTTGCGCCGCACTGTGACCGACCGACACGATCGATCGTCGTTGCCATTCACCATCGGTGGGATCACGGTCTCGCATCATCGTGGTTCGCCATTCGAAGTCGACGTACCACTCGTAGCGTTGGCAGCACCAGTTCTCCCCTCGTACATCTTGATGGCCCTCCCTTTACCTTATTTCCATAGTGCGTTTGTCTTGCCGAACATGCCGCGACCGATCCCCCTTGCCTGTGATAACAGTTTCTCGGCAGTGATATCAAGTTGCGATCGCGATCGCGGAAGAGTTTGAGAGGTGTTGAAGGCTTGAGGGTGAAAATCCGTGCGTATTGGTGGAGGTGAATGGACATCTCGGTCCTCACTGTCCGTCATCGTCTCTGCGACGTTCACGCTCGGATGGCCGAGGGGATAGTCGTGCGGATTCTTCCTATACCGCCTGGGAGAGCAAGAGCTCCGATGCAGCTTGTACGTTGAACGATTTTCGGTAATAGTATTTCACGAGAGCAGCAAGTGCATCAATGGGCGAGACACCCATTTCGACCAGCTGTCCCATGATGATGGGGGTGGCGAAGTGCTCGGTGAATGGGGCCCGCGTCGACATGGACAAGTTTGGAAGGGGTGAATGTGAGTGCAAATGCGAATGAGGCTAGAATGTAATGCATCAGCAGTAATTCGTCGAGCATAACACATAGAGGGTGTCGCACCACTGACTTGCCTAGATCGCCCAATATATCATCCTCGGGATGCCTAGAATAACTATCACAGATACCGAACGTGTCCTCCATCCGAATCATCGCCTCCGACGAGGCCGTCTTCGCAATCGTCAAAGTCAAAGTCGCAGGGAATATCTGCCGGCGAACGGGCCTGCACCCATGGCAGGAGTTGAAACGTCTTTGGCTCTGAAGACCTGAACTCAGAGAGACCCCAATCGTCATTTTCAATCGCAGCGCCATTCGTATGAGACGTTGCCGACGATGCAGCCTTGGCTGCCTGCGTCAGCACGTCGAGTCCATCTCGAAGCGAAGAGGTAGGTGCAGGCTCAATTTCAGCAGGTACAGCATAACTTTGTGCTGCCATTGATTTCTGTGTCAGTACCGCTCGCTCGGCTATGGTTATGTTGACCTGGTCTGGATTTCGACCGGCTGTAGTGCCATCGGGTGGGGTGAATGCGTTCGGCGAGGATGAGGGTCAAGCTTGGCGTTGGAAACGTGGTCCACCTGTCCCCAAAAGACCTGAAGGTAGCCCAACGGACCACTCAGAGATTGTTTTGGAGCCTTTGTCGGGTCACGGCTGGGCGATGAAGCTCGAGGACTACGTGGACTGTCAATACGGAGGTGTTTGCCTTAGAGGACGGATACCAAACGGACCTCACCTGGGTTCGTGACACTGAAAGTTTTATCGTTTCATTGATTCGCAGGAGGAGGAGGCAGAGATATGCACATTTGAGAACGCTCGGGTCTCCTCCTGGTCAAGCATCTCCCACAGCGATCCAATCTCTCCCACTTCCGCGACTTCAAAGCCGATCTTCCTACGACACCAAGTTCCGAACAAATTCGAATGTGAGTGGAAAGCCGGACAACCGCGCTCACGTGCAGTACTGCGTTAAGCCCACAGTTTTGTCGGGCACGAATTGTCCGCTCTCTGCAAAGTGATCCCCTGGGAAAAAATCATATCAACAACTCGTCCTGCAAAGCTAGGTGGTCATTCGCCGTCTAACATGTCGTGGCGGTGTAAAACGTAGGAGACTACGACCTGCCCGCTCAGCACGAATCATGCAATGGGAGCACGACAGGCCAGCACGATGCCCCGATCCGTGCCTACGGTGTCCACGTCGTGCATGATCACGGCCATCCCCACATCCTCATGCTACAGATTGCGAATGCGTTCTTCAAGCTGTGAGCACCAATTTTGTTCTTACTACGCCCAGGCGACTACCTCAAACCCGGTGAAGACGATATAGATGGCCTCAAGCGCAGATTGGACGAGCGTCTCGCCCCACCCTCCGAATTGAAACAATTCAAAGCCCAAAGAGTGCAAGAAGCTCTTCTTGGTCCAGATGCCCGAACGGAGTATGTCTCCATCCTCTCTCGCGCGTTTTCTTCCCTCATCACTTTGACCTACACTCACAGAAGTGCTCGCCGTCCCCAAAAATATGAAGCTACTTGCTATTCCTCTATTTGAGCTGTACGATAACGCAGCTCGGTATGTACCTCACGATCCACGTTCACCTACCCACCAAGTACAAGATGGGTCAGTGCGATGCACCAACCTGACCCTGCCGTTTGTGCTACCCGTGATCGTTGACTTTGCCACCACCCACTCTCGAGGCCTCACTACACGTGGAATACAAGATGAGACGACTCCAAGATAGGCCGCTCCAGTGCCCCCGTTCCACCAGCACCCCCTGCCATGTCCGTGCGCGCATGCTACCGCACCCACCAACAGACGTTTGTGCGAGCGCATTCGCACCCGACGAGACGGCACCAAGACATGCAAGCCGGGCACAAGCATATGGAGCGCATCGCGTGACTGTCTTTGATAATGAACAAAAAAAAGTCTCGAGTTATATCAAGAGTTGGGGACTGGCGCTTGCGCCACTATGATCAGATAGGGCAGCGAAGACGAACAAGACTGTACGTACTGCGAAATGGAATCGACTGCTGGCTTGGAGTCGACTTGGAGCCGTAAGCCGTGACTTACCGTAACTCGGCTAAACCAACGGCTCGGCTCCAACTCAAGTCGGCTATAAGCCGCAGCCGCGGCAACACTACCACCTCACTTTCCTCGCACTCCTCTCGCAAAGATACCCTCTTCGTTCCTCACGACTGCAGTGGCTGCTCCCGTCGCCGAGGATCCAACGAGTTATGAACGCCTAATGTCGCTTGGGGACGCCGTGCTTAAATTTATCGTCACTGATTGCTACCGATCCGTTGTGGGACGAGGGATATCTATCCAAACACAAGGACCACGCTGTAGCGAACTCCCATCGTGGATTCGACGCACCATTTTTCGGTGGATCATCCGTACAGTAGGAGTCAGTGGTCTAAGGGGGTGAAACACACAAGGAAGTCCAGCAACCGTCAACGGGGATGTTGGCGGATGTCATCGAGCATGCTGCATATCTCCATGGCGGGTTTGACCTTGGCGTGTTGTGCGCTCAAGTGTTCGGTCTAGGACTCCCTCCCGGAATGCGTGAGACAGGCTAGATTTGCTCTTTTCATCACATTGGCGCAAATGGAGGTGGATGACTATACAGGCGAATTTTCCTACTTCGTTGATAGAATCATCCTCATACGTTGCTGCAAAAAAATGTTGTTAGGTGCACTTTCGGTTGCTGAGTCAGCTGTGACCGGTAACTTCGACGGCCACCATGAACGTCGAGAAAAAAATGTACATGGATCACTACGACATCCTCATTGTTGGTGCTGGCGTCGCAGGATCAGCACTCGCTCATGCTCTCTCTACCATAACCTCAAAATTGCGCGGTTCTCCCATTCGCGTCGCACTACTGGAACGCTCCCTTTCCGAACCAGACCGTATAGTTGGCGAGCTATTGCAGCCTGCCGGTGTTGCTGCATTACAGAAACTTGGCATGGAGGGCGCCTTGGAGGAAATCGATTCTATTCCGGAGCACGGTTACTGCGTCGTACATTCTGGTCGTCTCGTTCATATTCCGTATCCGGACGGGCGACAAGGCCGCAGTTTTCATCATGGCAGGTTTATCATGCGCTTGAGAGAGTATGCCAAGCGTGCGCCAGACGTGGACGTGATCGAAGCTACGGTAAACGAGCTCATAGAATGCGAGCGCACCAAACGAATTCTGGGCGTTCGTGCTACGCGTTCATCTCCTGGCGGACGTGGCTCTAGGGAATCGTTTCTTGCGGACTTGGTCATCGTCGCGGATGGATGCTCCTCGAACTTTAGAAATGCAGTTATGGGCAAGTCTGCCTGTCAGCCGTCAACACGAAGCTATTTTATCGGTGCTATCCTCAAGAACACTCAATTACCAATCCCTCAACATGGCACCGTCGCTCTCATCAAAGGACACGGGCCAGTTCTCTTGTACCAGATATCAGAACACGATACCCGTATGCTGGTAGATATAAAACGTCCACTTCCGTCAGACCTCAAGGCAAGAATCCCTCTCCCGTGCTACGTTCCTTGCTGACATGCATTTAGGGACATATCCTTACAAATGTCGTTCCTCAGCTTCCTACATCCTTACACGTGGCTATCCGTGAAGCACTAGACAGAGATCGCTTGCGCCGCATGCCAAATTCATTCTTACCCTCGGTAAAACAAGGCAGGAAATACACCAAAGGAGGCGCTTTTCTCCTCGGTGATTCCTGGAATATGCGACACCCCCTTACTGGTGGCGGAATGACAGTTGCTCTGAACGATGTCGTTCTATTGGCGCAGATGCTCGGCAAGATTGACAACTACAACAATTGGGATCAGATCTCTGACATGCTCTCACGCTGGCACTGGGCTCGTAAATCGTTGGCGTCAACTATAAACATTCTCAGTGTCGCGCTGTACGACCTCTTTGGCGCAGATGGTATGTACTTACATAATCGTTTGTGCAACATTGAGATGCATTGTAGCACAGATGAATGCCTGGCGGTACTTCAAAATGGATGTTTCAAATATTTTGAATGTGGTGGGGATTGTATTCGTGGTCCCGTATCCCTCCTCTCTGGGTAAGCTGTTTAACTTCCATCTAGAAATCGATTTCATTCAAGTTATCATTCATAGCATCACTCCTTCGCCGTCGCTACTATTCTATCACTTCTACAAAGTGGCGTTTTACTCGATATGGATTATGTTTACTCACGCTAGGCTCATTGGCAGCCCAAAGAATCCAGCGCTTGCAGCCCCGCCTGTGTGGGAGTACCCATTTCTCTTACTTAAGAGTGTGAAAGTGGTCTGTTATCCAGCATTTTAATCATTGCGCACTTGCATTTGGCTGACATAGAATTAACCCCTAGTTTTGGACCGCGTGCATTGTGTTCACCCCATTACTCTGGTCAGAGATACGTTGGTGGTGACATTGAGAAAGACTCGTTGAATATTCCCTCTTTAATCCTTTGCCTATCATAAGTTATACTTGGTAATTTCATGGACTGTCAGGTGGGTTTACCCTTTGGAAACTTGTTTTCTGCTGCACCTAGCCGTGCGCCAACATTGGACTACTTGTCCACCTCAGACACTTGTACTATCAAGCACACCATTGCATCCACCCAGGTCGCTACAACACATGTTGGACAGCCCCCGCCGTTCTGACTTCGCCGGCCAAGTCATTCGGGGATGAAGAATTGGAGGTTTGATCGTGACTACTGATCGGTGCAATGCTTTCTGTCTCAACAGACTCAACGCCGCTCACTGGGCGTTCGGAGCTCCAAGCTCTTGCTGAAATAGAAGGTAGGAAGACCATCTCGAATGGAGGGCGTTTGCGGTATTCCCTCAGGCTCAAGGCTTTTTCCTTGTGTAGTTCATTGGACGCGGTGCGCTAGCGGCGTAAATGAACCACCTCTTGACCCGTTTGTATACTCTCGCCAATTGCGATTATCAGTGGGCACTGGTTCATGGAAGACTGGCATCTGCTGACGACATCCCAGCTACTCACATGCAGCCAAGCCGTTGACATCCCTCGAGTCTTTACAGTAAAACCCAAGTGATGGCATGATCACGCTGTGCTCGAGCTCAATGTTTCTTCCCTCTGGGTCGGAGCAAGTCTATTAGGTCTTGATCTCACAAGGTCTGTATTCCTGAGGTCGGAAATTGATTCGTTTTCCTTGCGTCTGGTTCGTGACTCATACCCTTACTCGCGCGTGCAGTGAGCATGTCCCATGAAAATTGACTCCAACAGAAACGTTGCATCATTGCGCAGCAGGTATGATGGCCGAGCTGTCTGAGGCACTGGAATCGGGTTGCTGGAGACATCCAGTCCGTCACCTGATCGTAAACATGTCTCCACATGGCTCTTCACCTCGAGTTCGATGACCCCCTTTAAAAGACGGGGCGGTTGTTGTTTACTCATCCCTTCTTTGCGAGGCACAGACCCGTCCAGTATGCGTCTCACTCTCGCGACTTCCGCCGTTGTGCTGGCTGTCTTGACTTCAGTAGCACCGCACCCTGTGATGGAGAATACCGCCATAACCGTCCCTATTACCAAACGCTCGGGGTTAGCGAATGTCGACAACAGCATTACCTTTGAAGCGCTCGACTCTCATGTTGCATCAGTTAAGGCGTACGTCGTATTCTTCCTTTCGCTTCAGATTGATTTCAACATCGACACGTAGCAAGGTCCTTCGTGGTTTAAACAATTTTCAGAAGAATGCAGGAACTTCTCATCCCGCTGCCTTGAAGGGAACTCAAAGGCGCGCGGCTGGTGCAGGTGCCCTGACTGACGATAACAGTCAACTGTGGTTCGGCTCGATTTCTGTTGGTACTCCTGCTAGGACGTTCACTGGTGAGCCTTTTTACACTGTCAGAGAACGCACGACTCATTCCTTTTTGCAGTGGACTTCGACACAGGCTCGAGGCACGTTTCGGTAGTCCAGTACTTGTGAACTTGCTAAGTTGGATTTCAGCGATCTCTTCTTGCCAGGACCTGATTGTACTTCAGCCTGTGCCGGTCACGCCATCTATGATCCCAGCGCTTCTTCAACTGCTCAGGACTTGAGTCAGACTTTCAGCCTTTTGTATGACGACGGAACTGTTTCGGGAGGACAGTTCTCCGATGCGGTTACCGTCTCCGGACTCACAGTATGCTCAATTTTGTTCTCGACATGATGACGTCTGATCGCTGAGCAGGCTGTAAACCAAACACTCGGAGTTGCCTCAGCATATTCTTCTAGCTTTACCGTAGCTCAATTCCCATCAGACGGTTTGATGGGAATGGGTTTCCAGTCCATCTCTGTTTACGATGCTAACCCCGTCTTTGAGAGTTTAATCTCTCAGGGTCAGGTGGATGAGCCGGTGTTTTCATTCAAACTCGCAGCCTTTGGAGCGGAGTTGTACCTTGGTGGTGCGAACCCGGCGTTGTACACCGGCGACTTCAGCTATACCCCTGTAACGCAAGTTGTGAGCTACGAACGAGGCATGTTCTTGATCACCACTGACTCTGGTTGTTCAGGGTTATTGGGAAGTCGATATGGATAGCATCAACGTTGGCGAACAGGCGATTCAGAGCAACGTCGATTCCATCATTGACACCGGCACTACCCTCGTTATTGGTCCTCCCTCGTCAGTTGCAGCCCTCTACGATGTACTTGGTGGTACCAACGCGGCAAGCACGGCAGGCCAAGGGTATTACACCTGTATGCCTGCATTCGCTTCATTACCGTCACTTCATTAACACTCCGTAGTCCCATGCGATTACTTTCCTTCAAACGTCAGCTTCACCTTCGGGGGCACATCGTTCCCCATTTCCACAGCTACTCTCAACCTTGGACCAGTCACTTCTGGTTCGAACGACTGTGTGAGTGGCATCGTTGGTCAAGATATTGGTGCTTGTGAGTGTCTCGTATTTATAACATCTCATTTCACTCCCGCGTGCTTGCACCCATCATGCTCATTGCGCTTCCTTCCTCTGGTTTGTTGAAACAGCATTCTGGATTATCGGAGATGTATTCCTCCAAAACGTCTACACATCATTCGATGTCGGTAATACCCGCGTCGGATTCGCTCAGCTCGCCTAAGCACTGCTGGCTTCGTCATTGTAACCACTGTTTTACCCCACCTCCATGTCTGGCATACTAATGTACGTTTTGACTAGATCGGAACAATCGGACCGTCTGGAATACGTCTTTCATATATGAACCTACATGTCAGCCTGCGGCTCTCAGGTGCGCGATATGAGCGTAATGTCGAGAAATATTTCGGTTGTGTCTGAGGAATCGGTATACATCGGAAGAGGTGGTTTCTCCGTTGAACGGGTTCCGTTTCATTCTGCAGTACCGTCTGGATTTAACAAGCGTCGTGCAGTCTTGGTTGCATTTGCCAACGGTCCGAACGCCGCCACTGATTCAGTAACCGGTACATAGCTTGCTGGGGATATCAGCGAAACAACAAATGGAGTGCACGCTACCACAGTGGGTTAGGTAGGCATACGGTATATCATTCCGTATGTACACCCCCGGGTACGACACCGAAACCTGGATAATTATGGTGCTGGTCGCGACTCTGCCGCACATCGACCTGTCAATGCCAACGTGCATAAGAGTGCACCAAATGGGAGTGTAAGACGGGCGATGAACTGAAACGCTGCCTTCTCCCTGTTCATCAATACCGTAGCCACAGGAGCAGGGAGAGAAAGCGATCTTGGCGAGGAATCATCATCTGTGCCCGGTGGGGATGACCATCCACCACGAAAGTGCCTCTCAACGTAGCTTTGCGGTCAGAGAGAATATCCGACCAAATACAGAGTATTCGGCCGCGACGAGTCCCATCCCGTGCCTATTCCAACCATCCCAAGTGCGGGGGCGTCCACGGGATGAACGCAGCCTGAAGTGGTCAGTACATAGGGCAACAGAGAAGTGAGTTTGAAAGCGATACACGCAAGTTTCGTCAAATTCCCTGCGAACCACGGTGCGAAAGGCTCGTCAATGAGATCATATAACTTTAGGGCTATGTCAAGATTGAGTGCAAAGGCGCACATCGTAGAAAACGTCCCGTCCTTCTCAGCCTTGATGTGTGTGGTGTGATGGTGGCCTGCTGTAATATGGTAATATCAACAGCCATTACCTCACCCTGATACGTATACACATGGCAACCGCACATCGCTTTTGATACGTCGCTGCGATCAGAAAGTTCGTGGGATCTAAAATGGCCAGCGGGAATGGCAGACCAGTGGAACAACCTCGTACCGAGATATCTGTGGGAACAAAGCGGCAGAGGAAGAAGGGGTACAGTTCTTGTTGGCTGTAGGAGAGAGGGAAGGGCTCGGTGTGACGATTGGTAGATTCTGTCAAAGACACCGGCGTATACGCAGGTGTAGAGGGCGAGATAAGACCCAATTGGGTCTTATCTTATCTCGCCCTCTACACTTGCGTACCAGGGGTAAAAAGTATGATGTCACAGAAGTGGTATCGAGTCCTTGACTTTGTCGGAAGCGTTGTCTGGCTGTAACTCACGTAGAGTAGGGTTTGTGGATTGTCCATGGTGCGGTCGGGGCAGGTGTTACACTTTGTCAACCTCGCAAGGCATCTTTCACTGAATACAGCATTGATTCTATGACAAGAATAATTTCGCCAATGATTTGTCCTTGGCCTTCATCAAAGTCAATTAGTAGGTCCGGTCCGGTCATCGGTGATGCATCAGTGGAGACGGGCAATGCTTTTCTGGCCGGGCGGTGATCGCGTGAACGCGCATTGCATCAGGAAACAATATATGAACTTTGATCTTCATTACCGAATATACTGAAACAATGTTTAACCGGGGCCACCAACTTGAAGTTCCGCCTAGGATTTGTTGATGTTGGTCACGTTACCTACTATGTTTACACCCGCCGTGTTGCGTCTCGGCCCAAAGATTTACACAAGCCACCAATAGTTAGCGGCCGACTAGCTCAGTTGGTTAGAGCGTCGTGCTAATACTTGGTTCTTAAACTATCACTTGCTATCATGTGACGGTCTGGGGGCTGAGGTACGCGAAGGTCTTGGGTTCGATCCCCACGTTGGCCATACACTTTTGCTTTTTATCTCCGCGGACCTTTGTAGGTCGTGACTTGAGTTTTCCACGTTAGCGCAGTGGAACCGGGTTACCGGTAGGACGGATGGTGATCCAGATGGTTCAGGTACATTGCACAGCTTGCGCAATCTGTGATCTCTTCTAACTTGCGTCTCACTTTCAGGGCTTCCTTGGCCACTGTGGAAGTGCCGCTTCGCCCCCGGTACGTCGCAACTCGTGATGCAGCTGACCGTTCACCCCCTCGAGCTCTCCTCGAGCAGCGGGTTTTGTAGGCCGTCCGATACACCCGCTAGCCTCATGGGCTCGGCACACGCCATGTTTGGACTAGCTGTGTGTCTTGCACCTGCTGACCCATTGCTAGGGGTTTCGGGTACTTGACTTACATGCGACGAACTTTGTTGTAAGCTGCCTGCCGTGATTGCGAGCCTACCAGCATTGCCCATGTCACTGTAGTCAGCTGTATATATTGTGAGCAGATACCGATCGCATATGGATATGCCTCACATGTATACAATTCCGACATACAACGGCAGAGAAAACACTGACAGTGACTCTGTCCAGTGCTGCTAGCCATGCCTCGTCATAGCTCATTTCCACTGGGAGTGGAGCCTTCTTTGCGGATTGTTTTATTTCGGCCGACCGTGCACTTGTGCTAGTAAGCAGGAATAACACTTGACTTCCTTTTGTAGGGGATGACACCACCGGATAACCGGCCC
Source organism: Boletus rubropictus (assembly GCA_038092695.1). NCBI lineage: Eukaryota > Fungi > Basidiomycota > Agaricomycetes > Boletales > Boletaceae > Boletus > Boletus rubropictus. The sequence goes on from JBBPQW010000214.1 coordinate 11,465, forward strand.
CATGATTACCGGTCTTGGGGATGTATCTCCATGCACATCAGAACCGATAAGACCGATAGTTATTGCCGAAGAGAATAAATAGCACCAGTACCGCGGGCAAACGAGTGGTCGATTCGCCGTACTTCTGTCTCCCAGACGTACATTCCACGAGTGCGCTTAGCCCAATGGGTACCGCAATCGTCTCGGAACGACCCGAAGGGGTCTCCCAAATTACCACATTGTTCGAAGAGCACTCGACAGACCTACCCCAACATATTCCGGAGCCTGTTGATTCAAATAATAGACTACCGTCAGAGGAAAAAGGTGCCAGCGTGCTTGTGGTCGACTGGGATGGTCCAGACGACCCCCAAAATCCGAAAAAGTAGGTTCGATACCATGCTTTCGCATGCATAAATCCTCACGCACTTCTCTCAAGCTGGAGCTTCAACAGGAAGTGGGGTGTGACTGCCATTGTTTCGGCTTATACGTTCATCAGTCCCATATCCTCTACCATGGTTGCTCCCGCTTCCGATCAAATAGCTGCCCAACTTGGAATTCATAACAGCGTAATCATCGCGCTCACCACCTCGATCTTCGTGCTTGCCTATTGTGAATCAAGCTTCAGCATTTTGGAGGTTTTCTGACCTGAAATGAGTAGCCGTTGGTCCCCTGTTTCTTGCTCCTTTGAGCGAAATATACGGACGGTCTCGAGTGCTTCAGCTGTCAAATCTATGGTACCTCGGTGGGTAGCTACCGCCTCGATCCTCTGTCCAGGATTTCACTAGCATCTAGCATGGAATATAGGATGTGGCTTCGCACGGAACGAATCACAATTGCTTGCTTTCCGCTTCCTTGCCGGACTAGGAGGTAGTGCCCCTCTCGCGGTACGCAATGCAGCTCGACTAACACTTATGCAATTAACGTCGCGACCGCAGATTGGCGGTGGCACCATCAGCGATTGTTGGCGTACAGAAGAACGTGGTCGAGCAATGTCTTTGTATAGCATAGCACCACTTCTCGGTCCTGTCATCGGTCCCATCACAGGAGCTTGGTGAAATTCTCGTTCGTCCTCATTCGTACCAGTTGTCTGATGTCGTGTGTATAGGATTGCAGACCGTTCGACGTGGAGATGGGCGGTATGTCTACTCTTGGAAACTTTCCTCGGTCCGATAATCCGTCGCGTCTCTAGTTTTGGTCAACGAGCATCACAGATGCGGTTATCCAGGTGTTCGGCTTGATATTTCTTGAAGAAAGTTAGTTCAGGTAGTCGGCGGTTCCGGTGTCCATTGTTTATGACGTTCTACCCAGCGTTTCACCCTGTGCTCTTGGAGAGGAAGGCAGAGAAGATTAGGAAGTCGATGGATGTGGAGAAAGCCCTTCACACACAAGTGCGAACAATATTTGATGGGGAAGATCGTTCGTGAGTATGATGATTTGAGAGGTCGTACTATTCCGCCTGATGAATTTCAGCTGGAAAGCGCTCATGGGCAAATCACTGATACGGCCATTTGCCCTGTTCGTTCAAGAACCTACCATCCAGTTGCTTGGTGTATACATGGCATACCTGTATGGGACGATGTATCGTGAGTGGTCAAACGGTGGTCAATGTCTAGCATCTACTGATGCAATGTAGTCTTCTTGACGACCATGCCGTCCATCTTCCAAGGAGTCTATCACCAATCTGTTGGCATAGCCGGTCTAAATTACATCTCTCTTGGTGTTGGGCTGACAGCGGGCGCGCAAATAAATGCGAGAACACTGGACAAGATCTATGTATATCTCAAAGATAAGAATGGGGGTGTTGGCAGACCTGAATTTAGACTACGTTCGTGTTCTTTTCTTGTCCTTCTTGATTTAGCATATGCTCATACGTCGATCATAGCGACCATGTTTGTTGGTACGGTGGTGCTCCCAATAGGGCTGTTGATTACGGGGTGGACCTGTGAGACGCGTGTGAGTTGGATAGCGCCGGACATTGTAAGTAGTGACGAGTTCCAAATTGACGATTCAACTGAAATTTAGCGCGAATTGAAAATAGGGGATTGCGGTTTTTGGTGCGGGTATGATGCTTAGTTATATGTGTATTCAAACGTATGTCGTCGATGCCTTTCCCCGCTACGCTGCGTCTGGTGCGTTCTCGCCAAACACATGGACTTGCAGTTGCTTACCTATACGTATCTGTATAGCGATGGCAGCCACAGCTTGTCTGCGCTCATTAGCAGGCTTTGGATTTCCTCTGTTTGCCCCTGCGATGTACTCTGCGCTGGGGTTTGGAGTAGGGGACACGATACTTGCTGTGGCAGCCATCGCGATCGGTGGTCCTGCGTTAGTTTTTTCTTTCTCTTGAATGATGCTCCCGACTGATCCCCTGCGCTATAGACCGTGGATCTTTTGGCATTTTGGTGAAAGGATACGGAATACGAGTCGCCATGCCCGGTGATGACACGTTTTGCAATGATTGCCTCTCCAACCTTTACCCAACCAGTCTGGATTATGATTTGAATTTGATGAACCGTAGCGACCAGAGAATCCTACGACCTACGTTTAGCTCAGAATCCTGTGTTACATACCTGCAATTACGATCTAGACCATTCTTGACGTTTGTATCTATAGCGCCTTCACGTTTTATGCTAGTAATGTTTGCCTGGTATTCCGATCAATCACGCTTGTAATAAGATAACGATTCTCAACGGACTGTTATCTTTAATCTTGTATTGTAGTATCAGACAAGTGAGTCACGCAGATTTCACTCAGACCCTTCTACTAATTACTAGTACAGATAACTCGTGCATGATGGTCAACGAACCAAAGCGCGACGCCTTCGAGTGGCTTTCTCTCCATGCGGACACCGCGAGATCCCCCACATTTCAAGATCGTGATCTAGAAGTCGCTCTCAACGCTTTCTCAGTACCTCCTGCGTCTCTGGTTCGTTTCACTCCTTACTCGCGTCTGTACGTTCGCTTTTTCTTCTTTGTCGAGCGTGAACCAGAAGTCGAGAATGTCCGTAATATTCGCTTGACCTTTCTCCTGCCATCCCTCGCATTCACGTCGTCCGTCAACGTTGGCACGGTAGACGTGACAGGCAAGGAGGCTGTGGGCCTAAAAGCGATGATGTGGCAGGACGGGTCCCTTTCCGAGACCAGAACGCACCTGTGTCACTGTCCCAGTGGGGCCCGATGTCAGGTGAAGGCCAGCCCGGATGGAACAAGAAAAAAAAATCCCAGGCGTCTCAAACGAACAGATGAGGTCGTCGACTGTCCGGACGAAAAAAAAAAAAAAACATCTCCGCCTCCTCCACTTTTAGGCCATCGTGGAGGACGACGCGTGGAGAAGCTCCAGCGCCAAGACGCGTTTTGGTCGTCTTTCACGAGTACGAATGCCTCGCACGGCCTCTCGGGATCTTTTGTTTAGGACGTGGGGCAACAGCGGCAGAGAGTTTTCGGTTTTCGAGCGTCTTTGAAACGGTTGATTGCGGGAGCCCTTAAAAACTGCACCATCGGACGAGCAACCAGTGGCCCTCTAGATGCAACGATATTGCGATACACAGTATAGCAGGAGAAGTCACGTTCACCACCCATTGTCAGCAATCACGAAGGGTATACATCACTTGTAGAGCAGCACCAGTGGGGGGCGGAGTACGTTCCATCCGCTGTACTTCTTTCTCCTAGAGGTAACCGTTCCTAGGTGCGCGCCGTTAACAGAAAATATTTCGAAACAACCCAAGGGGTCTCCCTGACCATCGCATTGCGCGGAAACTACTCACCAATATTCCTGAGCCATCAGTGTGCTCGTGGTCGATTCGGATGGTCCAGATGACGCCAAAAAAATTGAATATGGATGGGCCCTCACACATTCTCTTTCGAGCTAGAGGAGTTTCGATCACAAAGTGAGGGTACGACTACCATTTACCTTCCACCGGTGCACGTCGATCAATGTGGGGATCCACAGTATTCGACACGAAGTAGAGTTGCTACTAAGGTTGTGACTCGCATGCAACAATTTTGCTGACGAGACAAGTTATCCTAGGCTATTTCTGAAACATTCACAAGTACTCCCCTTCTTGTTTCCGGAGCTAGTTATTGGTAAGAGTGACTCGTTGCGCAATCCCTGGACATTGGCAGACATGAACAGGATCTCCGTATAGTCCTGTTGACGGTAAGACGTCCTGTTGCGGTGCTCTACCGCAGCATCGATCGAACTTTGCAAGCGGAAAGAAACGGAGAAGATGAAACTTGTAACATAACATGACCTGTGAGCGTACAAAAAAAAACGCGCTCTCCTCTCTCAAACACCGGTGCACCCCAGACATCACCCCGCATTTCAAGGTCACCGATCTAAATCCCTCTCAATGCTCTCAGTACCTGCTGCGTTTCTGATTTATTCAAATCCCTATTCCAACTAGCAGTTCTCTTTTCCTTCTTGGTCGAGCGTGAGTCGGAAATCAGAGACATCAGAGAGCGTCGCTTGGTCTTTCTCCCGTCATTCCACGCATTCGTGTCGGTCGTCATCATTGGCGTGGTATGCATGACTGGCAAGGAGAACCGGCTCGCGTCTACTTGGACAGGGGCAGGTTGTGGGCTTAATAGTGATGCAGGACAGGCCCTTCCCGAGTCAGAGCATACCACCACACTATCCACCCCGACGTCAGATTCAGCGGAGGCGGCATCAGCAGCCAGCGGGACGGAACCAGAATTGGACGCGTCAGGATCAAGGGATCGTTCCGGCGTCGGAAAATTTTGTCTCGTCATCCCTGCCTCTGCATCTGCCCCTGTCTCCGCCTGGACCTCCACGTCCGGCACGAGCGTGGAGGATGTGGAGAGCGGGGATTCCGGGCATTCTTCCTCTGGGCATTCTTCCTCTGGACATATGATCGGTAACTGAAACGAGACGCGGCGTGTGTTGGGCTGTGTGGGTACTGGCGAAGACGCTCGCAACGACATGGCGTCTGCGTGCGTCGTCTGTGATCCGACATCACACGGGAGCGCAGCCGCTGTCGGAGGTGGGGGGACTGACTGTGCTGGGTCTCGTCCGATGATGAGGATAGGGGTGAGCGTTTCCGGCACGGGGGTTAGGTTGGTGGAAGTGGTGGGCGGCGATTGAGCTATAGGGCTCAACGGGGCGGGAACGGATGGGGTGGGGGTTGTATTGATCGGTTCGGGCTGTAGTGAGACAGGACGAGGCAAGTTGGACGGAGGTGGTTCAGAAGTGGACCGCCGTGCGACTGGTGGCACACCGACGTTTCCGTTGGCTTTGCGACGATTTCGAAGGCGGAATATGCGGGAAAGAGAAAGAGATAATCGTTTGAACATGATGTTGCGCTACTTTGGAGAAATGTGAGCCTGCACCCGACGAAACCACTAGTCAGGAGGGATACGGTGGGTGGATGGAGACCGTAGTCGAAGAGGAAAAGGAGAAGACGATAGAACGCACTAGTCTTCACTTAAGAGGGGGGTTTCGAGAGAGAGCTGTACCATATCGATCGGTGTTAAGCAAGCGCCGGAGAAACGATCACGGGGTTGCTGATGGGGGCGCGGGAACTGCGCAATCATCAAGGACCGCCTCAGAGACGAGATCAGTGTATAAGGACCAGAGCCAGGTCTGAAGGGATACGGGCCAGTCGTGGCAACTGTAGGGGACGAGGGCTGAACTTGTTAGTCAGGCCATATCGCCGAGGCCTACCCTTGCATTTGCACTGCCAGCCTGCTCTAAACCTGCTATTTATCTCTCAGGCGACGGTATCGCGTGACCTCTCATGGGGTACCTGCACGTGTGGTAGTGTTGCCGCCGAAGCGACCCCCTCATTCACTTCAAGAGTATCTTTGGACTATCGGTCATATACACTGGAACATAAATCCAAAGACCAATTACCCTCCTCAACCGAGGTTCGCTTCGTTTCTCGACAACGAATTGAGTCGAGCTCAACCAAAATTTTCGCAGGAATGGAGACACAAGGACGTCTTTCACTTGTGTCATCTAATGAACGACACGGAGGCCAAAACGGTCATGTCCTACATGGTGAGCACGTCCACGCCTACTAGGTGTATACTACATAATTTCTCTTACACGGCTTCTATCGGCAAGGGTACCCTGTGCTCCCTCAACCACCACAGGTGCATGGTCAGTTCGAGCTGTCACCGGAATCGATTATAGAAGTACCAGTAACGACAATCCTCCACTTTCGGTTCAAGACTGTACCTGAAAAAGGTCCGATCACCATGCTACACGATTCTCTGCAACCGTACTTTGTCTGCACCGGTGGCTTGATAATGAAAAACATATCGTTTGACTTGGGCAGCGAAGGAAAACGTAGGTCATATCTCACGAACGCCTGTCGATTAGTACAGAAGGTCCGTACGATGGGCTCCACCACCGTGATTATCGCGATATCTACACATACAGACGATGGCAGAGGGGACTTATTCGCTGGCCAGGAGGGTGAGAAGGCATCCGGCACTGATATTGAGGTACCTCGTGTTTTATTCTGTCGTTAACACACCTATAACTGTTGGCAGCTCTTCGACGTACTACTCATGCCCTTCGAGAATGTTGCCCCAACCACCATTGTATATGTGCTTAGCTGTGGGCGATCTATCCTCCACTCAGACAGCCGTGGCAAGTTTACGAGAGCGGTCGCGAAGTCAGTCAATTGGCATTATTGAGATACTGATATTGACCCTAATATTAATATAGAATTGGATTCTTTGCTTCCATTGCATTCAATGCATCCCACTTCCAACCCTCGGTTGCGTGGGCATTCCTTGTGACTGTCACCGAACGAGTCATTGTTCAGGGCCACTCGTTCGTAGACGTTTTGCCAGTTGCCTTGGGCAAATCAAACGACCTCCACCACTCTTTGATGAAAGTAGTAGAAGATATACTCCATAGCGGCGTGTATCTCCTGCTACTTTCATCAAATCGCAATGTTATCGACACGACAAGATACCTCTGGGCACATCGCGACTATCGGCCATGGGGAAAGACTATTTCCATGCAGTGCCCCAGCTGTGGCCTACAAGAAAGATGGAAGCGGGTTACGAAGCCTGGTGGTTATCGATTCAAACGTCGCCATCCTGATTGCCCGGGCGATGGAAAACGGAGGGGTCCATGTGCATTTGATCGCGCGATTGTGCATCTTGATCCGCTCCCTCGACGTCGGCTCGCGTCACCCTCACATTTCGTTGTGTTTTGGCCCCACCCACCATCGCCCCAGGTTTCAAATAGCATACCTCTTCATCTTGTAGTGTCCAGCGTCAGACTTAAGTGACTCCGAAGCCGGATCCTCTTTACTCTTTCTTTGTAGCAGTTTTTTAAATATCGAGAGACCCTGAGATGGGTCTGGTGGCAGTGTCTCATTCTCCCGGCGATCGGTAGAGGAGACTGGGGACGGTGGCTCGAGCAGCGTCAACACACAATCATGAAAAAATGGTGTGATCACCCACCTCTTCAAAGTTGAATTCAGGAGCGGGCGCACTCGACAGGACCTTGTCCTATATGATCATGAGAACCTGCCATGAGAGGAAATTGAATGAACTCATACATCAAGGAGATCACTATCACCTTCACTGTGTCTCTCAGACTCAAGCATACTGGGTGTCTTAGGAATTTCCTATTTTACATACACAATCAAGTCAGTGTGAATCATCTGGTGATAGATTGGCTAACACCCACTGGATTAGAGTCTGGATCCTGACCAAGGATGTTGGCCTCATCGAGGTCCTCTATTTTGCCGAACTTGTCATATCGACTGGAGAGATATTTCTCAAGGTTGTTCAAGCATATTGGTCGACATGGGTGTCCCAATGAGCAAAGTGCGAGTGCATCTCGACCAAGGACAATGGCCTCATCCAGGTCCTCCACTGCTCCGAGCCGGTCGTACCGAGTGATGAGATATGTTCCAAGGCTGCTCAAGGGTGACAGTCGATCCGGGTGCCCTGGCGGGCGAAGTTCCAGTGCTTCTCGGTTGAGGAGAATGGCCTCACTGAGGTCTGCCATTGCGCCGAACCGCTTGTACCGAGCAGAGAGACAGGTTGCGAGGGTGTACAAGGTTACTGACCTTTTCAGGTGCCCTGGTGGACAAAGGGCCAGTGCATCTCGGCCGAGAACAATTGCTTCATTGAGATTTTCCACTGCTCCAAGCTGATTATACCGAGTGGAGAGGCAAGCTGCAAGGTTGTTCAAGGGCCACAATCGATCCGGGTGGCCCAGCGGGCAAAGTACCAGTGCATCTCGGCCAAGGACAATGGCCTCATCCAGGTCCTTCCCTTGCCCCAGACTGATTATACCGAGCAAAGAGATAAGTTCCAAGGATGTCCAAGGACAACGATCGATCTGGGTGCCCCTGTGGACAAAGCGCCAGTGCATCTCGGCCAAGGACAATGGCCTCATCCAGGTCCTCTCTTGCCCCAGACTGATTATACCGAGCAAAGAGATAATTTCCAAGGTTGTCCAAGGACGACGATCGATGCGGGCCCAGCGGGCAAAGTACCAGTGCATCTCGGCCGAGGATGATGGCCTCATTGAGATCCTCCGTTTCTCCGAGCTGGCTGTACCGAGTGGAGAGAGAAAATGCAAGGTCGTTCAAGGATGCCCACCGATCCGGATGACCTGGCGGGCGAAGTTCCAGCGCTTCTCGTTCGAGGGTAATGGCCTCCTCGAGGCCCGTCATCCCCCCGACCTGGGAGTAACGGTCGACGAGACGACTTGCAAGCCAAGCCAACGAAACAGATCGGTTGGGGTGTCCGGGTGAGCAAAGTCCCAGCGCTTCACGATCAAGGACAATCGCTTCATCAACATAATTGGTCCCGCCTCCTTGCTTAAACTTGGAGGCAAGGGATTCTGCTCGTGAATGCAACTCTTCAACTGGTAGACATTATTTCACCTCTCTCCGCACCCACAGAAAGAGGTACGTACCTTTTGGATCCATGCGAGTTCGATGGGCTTGATTCGGTGTGATAGTTGAGAAAATCCAGTGCGGATTTGGGATGAAGTAGAACCTGTGCATACCCACGCCATCGACTTTTGCAGTGAACTAGTCGTTTGTCCTATTCCAAATTTCTTCAGTCCCTTCCCTCTTTCACCCCATTTGGTAGCTTCACACCTTCCGCTGACGGACGAGATCCTTGGCTTTGAACCTTCATCCTGCATAGAAGACAGGGTCTTTGCACCCTCACCAACATGACTACCGATTCCTGTGACGTCTCTTGGATCATCAGCACCAATTCAATCCATCACCGCCGTAAGCGCACCCACCATACCCCATACAGTATATCAAGCACGCTTCGTATGCAGTATTTGTGTGACGATAACGACTGCCGGACATTCTCTGCCAAGTGGTCGTGAGAGATGGGAGCATGACGCGATATCAGGCGTGGTTATACTGATTAATTGATTGAGAGAGGAAAGTTTCATATCGCGAAGCCCCGTTCGGGATATTATGGGATGAAGGGTGCAGAGTCTCCTCGATGATCTCTACAAATCGCCAAGCTTGCTGACCCATTTGCTCGAACACATGCCGACGAACAAAGCATGCACTGGGGTGGAAGTTCTTGTATCAGGTTGCTGGACGAATTTCATGAAAAATGAGAGAGGTGCCTAACCCAAGGCATGGCGGAGAAGTGGTCCAGCATGCGGAATGGCAGTTGTGAGTGTTCAAGGCCTGTCCCACACTCAGACTCACCCCACCTCTTCACTCCTTTCACTCCTCTAGGACTTCTCCAGCCCGAAAACGCACATTACCACCGCTACTGTGCATTGTTGTAGCCTCGCGCTCTGCATGCAATTACTGTCAACTACATTTTCTGCCAGGACCAACTACGCTAGAACTAACATTGCTAACATTGTTTGGAATAACTCGCCTTGCTTTCATGGATCCCGTGATGAGGCACCTGCAGTCGTTGCCTTGAATCTCGTTTTGCGCTAGTCCATATTATGGATCATCCTGCCCAGGAGAGGTTTGAACGTCACGACCATCGATTGGCAATCCAGGGAATATCGAGCTCTCAGCGCCTCGTAGGCGCTCCCTACAGTAATCAGCTCACGATCGACTGTGCCAAGTGCTGTTCCTCTGATACAATCTTGGGCAGCTCGCCTTTCCCAAAGTTATTCAAGGGGGTACGCTATCATTCAGGAATCACCGAGACACGCGTTCAAGTTCAAAGAACGACTCGCCGTCGTCAAAGTCCTGGACGTTCGGGTCGGCCACGAATAAAGCTGACCACGAACGCCTTGTTCTCTTTGGCTCTCGACCCAGACACCGTCGATTCAGGTTTCGTCCAGACCAAGCACCACGAGGACGAAACGATGACATGAAAGAGTACTCTCCTGAAGAGGTCTGGTTCAGCTTCAAGGAATGGCGGACAAGCGAGTCCACCAGGCTGTTTTCTGGGTCCGAAATATCATCCGTGGCATCTGGGAGAATAAAGGCCTCCATATTGGGTTTTTCCGAACAATGCAAGTCGACTAACCAGGGGCTTTGTGGAGCCACTCCGACTCGGCATTTATCACTCTTGAGCGGTTATGTGGCTCACTTCCACACGCGCTCATCTCTAATCCCACACCATGTCGTTTCTCGCTGATATCGACCAGTCGACGAGCAGAGCAAAGTCCCGGAGCCGCCACAATTCCATCTTGAACACACCACTATCAAGCATTCACGAGCTCGATGTTAGCTCGGAATTTAGGGTCCCTCCAGATCCGAATAACGCGTCAACATGGCCCGCCACCATATCCACCCACCATCAGCCATCCGAAGGCTCTGAAATCACTGTACTAGGGGAACTTTACGACAGTGGCACGTTTGATAACGCGTCTTCTGTCACTCTCCAGGACGAATTTTCGTGGCACGAAATTAGTGTCAACAAGCATCCGCAGCCCATTCCGTCTATGATCCTCCCGAATTTGTTGCAAGGAATCAACGACCTTTCTCCTCTTCGTTCTTCATTGGAGGAAGTGGAGGGCGACACTCACGAGGTGGATGCTTCAAAAGATGTTGTGCCACAATATTCTGCGGCGCAGAAAGGAAAGTGGAAAGCTCGGAGGGACGATGATTTCGTGTATGGCAATCGCTGGGTTAGATCTCCGAGTCCCCAGCTCCATCTCGACGGCATCCGCGACGTGAGTCTTGACATGTCTTCGTTTACGAGAACTGATTCAAACCCACCTCGCTGTAGCCTGTCAAGAGCTGGGTTGTCCATAATAGACCGGTTCTGCAAGATTACGCTGATCGCCAGATGATGTTGCCACTGGGGCGCAGGCTTCAGGTTTCAGTACGTGTGCGATCAACACCTTATACACACCTCGTCTGACGCGTCTTAGATAGGCGAACCATCCCAGTTTATTCTGGGTGCAATCCAATTTCTCGTCAATCGGGATCAAAGGGACTCCGCTGAGCATTCTCGGCAACTTGGTCCTCAACTCATGGAGAATTTTGTGGATATTGACTGCTGGGCGAGAGAATATTTTCGGTCCCGACATGGTACCCAAGTCGTGGACAGTGACGTTTCGACCGTATGTTGGAAGGTGTCATTCACCGCTGTTGATCACTGAACCCTCGCATCTTCCCACCCAGTTATTGGCGATAGTGATGAACAATTTCTACGAAGGCCAGGTTCAGCTGATTGACCGATTGGTCGAATTTGCTCTTGAAAAGATGCGCTTTTACGGCCGACGCAACCTAGCCATCGAGGATTTCGCGTTTGGTTTCGGTTAGTCCTCGGATGTGATTCCAGGAAAGCCGGTTTCGCTCACGATTTGAATAGACTTCAAGATGAGCCAGGACTTACCTTTTTATGTTGAGACGAGTTCGCGGATCAGAGAACGTGAGCGGCCAGTTTTCATACTTGCGCGCTATAGACTGACGCGTCCCCGAAGCTCTTCCGATCCGTGCTGTAGAGATGCGGCCCGCCCCGGGACCTGTGACAACACATTCTGGTCGTCAGGTGAAGCCCACGAAGCGCGCCCAAGCGGCTGCTGAGAGAACTCAAACAAATGCGAGCCAGAGACGAAACAAAGGCAAGAATACCTCGCAGGTAATAGACATACAAGCTCCGAACAGCTCTTCCCCGGCCGCGCGTCAAAGAAGGAGTGCCGCACAACCGATTTCTGACAGTGGAGGCTCGGCTACACCCCTGCCGCCGCAGGCTGAGCCCTGCACGGCGACGCCTGTTTTGCACAAATTGACCTCCAAAGGTACAAGTTCTACACGGCCGTCAAACCTTGGATTACCCTCGGTCTTTCCTGGTTCATCGTCGACAGTCCGAAATGGGCCCCTAGGATCGAATGATAGATCCAAGTCGAAAGCCAGTACCTCTCCCTCGGTCGACGGTGCAAAGGTTGCTAGTTCCTCGATATCGAGCGTCGCCGTCCGCTCACCGCCGCGCCTGAAGATCGTAATTCCTAAGATGAGACTTCCAGCTTCGACAGTCGCAGCGACGAGCGAATCAGGGTCGACCCCAAGAGATAAAGTTGGTTCGACGGACGTTTTGGGATCTACGAAAGGGGAACGTGGCGCTCGATTTCGAGGTCCCCGCGATGAGCGTGGTGGTGGTCGGGGACGCAGTGAACGTGGTGGAGACAGGTTGAGAGCGGAGATTACCGACGTTACGCCTGACAACGACAGCGCTCTGCCGACAGCACGTTCTGTGGGCGCAGATAATGCGGAGGTATCCGCCACTGTCAACCCGTCAGTGGCGCATCCAACCCTGGCCGACACTTCGGGGGCGACTTGCGGGGCAAGGTCATATTGCGCTGATGCGGGTATCGCTTCTTGCGATGAGGGTCGCTCCACGTCTCAGTACATGCACACCAGTGAGCCTTTCCCACCACCGAACGACCCCAGCCACCCACAGGGAATGAAACGCAAACTGGACGACTGCCAAGATTAAGTGGTTACAAGCTTGTGCCTCAGTTGCTTGGGCAGTTATCTGGACACATGTATATCCCCGAAGAGCACATGTTGCAAGGAAACGGGTAAGCACATATTATGTGATAGTTGACAGTAGAAGAGCCTTGGTGGGCCCAATAACAAGTGCACTATATTTAACGTACTCTCTCTTGATCACTGTGGTCGAGACCGTCGTCCTGTGGGACAGGAAAGGGCCTTGCAGAGCCCGTAGCGAATAGCCATTTACACGCATCGCAAGGTTACAAACCACAATGTAAGCCACGCCCCATCTACATTCCATCTGTCTGAGTGTTCCCGCCGTGCGGTGGGTTCCACACAACCAGGTGGAGGGGGTGAGTTTGAAATTTACATCGATAACGTTGGACGATGGCGAGCACTCGACCCCTGGTACCTCGCACGTTTCTCGTTCGCGGAACGGGGGCGGAACGGATTCCCCATGGGGGGCTGTGAATTCTTGGAGGTTTTTCTGTTTTCGGATATGTTCTACCTCCTGATGGAAGATCTCTCACACTCTCACTCCTTCGGATCACAAAGGGAAAAAAAAATGGATGTGTGTGTGTATGTGTGAGCGACGGAAAATAATATGTTGCTGCGGGTTGATTGCGTTTCTTTGTTCATACTAGGTCCTGAACAAAAAAATAAATAAATAAAGGGACCCCGGGCCCTCTCATGAATGCAAGGACATCCTGTAAAACCAATCAAACGAACAAACGATGGTGGCCGTCCCATCATACCTCATATCTCATATATAAGCATATTTGGGGACTTTGTCGCTTGGCAGCCTTCATTTGCAGAGCGGACCGGAACTTGCCCCTTGGTCTGCGTACACTTTCTGCCGTCGATGCTCTTTTTTTTTTTCTACGCGGTCGTTTTTTTTTTTTTGGGGGGGCCGTCTTCTGAGGCGAGACTCCACGAAGGCTGTATATGCCTCAATGCAATGCACTCCTGATATGCGACAACGAGAACGCGAGAGTTCCGAATTCGTCATTCAGCTACTCGTAGGGAAAACCGCGAACCTGGACGTTACCAAAATATACTTTTGATGCTGTGGACTGACGCACATGCCTTGATTTGGAAGCCTGATAGAGGGGAAAGGTCACATTGACATTAGTTGCGCGTGTGAGTGAGTACATGAATGTCGTCCTCGTTGGCCAACAAAGGGTCTTTTTTTCTTCCCTGGCTGACGTTGTGGGAGTGATTGATGCACTGTCACCTTAATAGTTAGAAATTGTAAGATGCTCGCAGCGAGACATAATTGGATAGATTGAACTTTCGGTGTGTGAACAGAACGCTGCGACCCGCAAGTGTGTAATCTCCGGGGAAAATATTCGCAGCGTGTTAGGGTGACCGGGAGAGCGGCAATCATGGGGCAGGTGCAAGACTACGGCGCCTGAACCGATGAATACATACAAGGACAGAGCACACAAACCCAAGAACAGCGCAAACTATGTACGACCTAGAAACGATTACAGTGCATCGCGAACGATATTAAAGACGATATATCTGAACACGAAGGCCGAGAAAGAGAAAGGATGGTTGCACATACACATATCAACATCAAAACGCTCTTCCAAACGATGCAGCCCAATCCACATGGTTGGACATCTCGTCCACCAAGTATTTAGCTGCTTCTGCATTCAACCCACAAGCCTGAAGGCGGGTTTGCCAATACGGTGGCTCATACCCACGATGAAACTTGATGCACTTGGAGACCTCGAGTCGGACTTCCGGAGAGCCCCCACATACGTTGATAGCTCTTTCGAGCATTTCGTCAATCGCTGGCGTGTCAGAAGCAGCGAAAGTCTCAAATTCGTCAACATATGGAGGAGGAGCAGTTGGGCTAGCCTGATCTTCATCAAACTCATACACCGGGCTGTCCTGTCGAACGACGTCATTCGATAGAAGTTCACTATTCGGTTCATGCCATTCTCGTCGCAACGAGTTTCCACCGATTGTATCGGTGTACGTTGACCCGTTCAAACTTGGTTCAGGACTAGGGACAGGCTGGATCGGCAAAGGGCGTGCAGGAGTGGATGCAAGCATAGGATAGGATAAGGCAGGTGTGGGAGGTTGCTCAGCGAGTCGACTCTGTTTCGACCTGCCACCAGTCGACTCTACGTCTTGTTCGTCGGACGGGGTGGGTGGCAAAGGTGCGTCCGGAGGACTGGTCGTTGGTGGCGTTACTAGACGGCAACTCGGTGATACGGAGGATCTTAATGAAGAATGCAAATTTGACTCTTCCGAAAAAGACGCTGATGAACGAGGGAAGCTCCGTCGCGGTCGAGATGTGGGAATTTGTATCGACGGTGGATGAACTGGGGGGACAAGGTCACAGGATGGACCATGGTCTGATTTTCGGTTGCCAGAGAAAGTTGGTGGCGATGGAAAGTCTGGCGAAATGATCAAAGGCGGTGATACCTGGCTGAGGGCCTGAGATGACAGTTTTATGGAACGGATCATAGGGTAATGTCTGTGATGAAACCCCGAGTCTTCCAGAGAGGACGTGATTGGTGAACTAGACGTTGGCTGTGATGACCTGTTACGGGGGATTTGGATTCTCGGCGTCCGAGACTGAGGAATATGTGGAGCACTTCGTGGTCGACCTGGATTGGGTTTTCCCAAAGGGATTTCCGACATTTGTGAAGAGTCCTGCGAAAGGCGCAAAGGAGATATTGGCGGACTAGACTGTTGTGTCGCGTTCTCAGCAAATAGGGAAGAAGAGTAATGGGGTGCTGCGTTGCTAGGTGAAAGCGAAGGCGTAGATTCGGGTGTCTGTCCTTGTGACACTGTCCTGATAGAGGGAGGAAGTGGAAGATCGGGAGCCCTAGGTAGAAAGGTCTCAGCTCTGGCATCGCGGAAAGCGCTGTATAGGGATGTATCCTTGATGAACTTGGAGGACGTCAACTGTGACCTTGGTTCGAGCATGGAAGAGGGACAAGCCTTTGATTCGATATCTCGTAGTTTGACCAGGATGTGCTCGGTGCTGCGACCTTTGTCTTGCTTGTGTCGAATCCACGTCACCAGAGCCCGTCTGGCTCTGTCCGTGTCCCTCCCGCAGTTTGCTAGGACGGTGATGACCTATCTTTTGTGTTAATATAACGATAGGAATAATCGAAGCGATCGATCGGAACCTCGACACGAGTATCACCGCTGAAGCTGACAGCATCGTTGAACATCCGGTGGCCGGAAGAACGAAAGAGAGAGTATGGGGAAGCGCTGAGGTGCGAACCATGCTAGTCTGGGCCATGTCAGTATTATATGAAAGTATGGTTGGATTAGGAAAAACGTCGAAATGTAGCAGAGTTCAGGTACATAGCCAACCTGGCAGTCCGTGCAAAGTTGAGTTGTCAACAGTCCAATCCCAGCCTGGCAGAACCGAACGTGCGTCCAGGACCCCGGACATCCCCGTCGCCATCCTGTGATCTCATCCCTAGGATGGGAAACAGGGCCGGTCTAGTAGCCCCAATCATGAGAAAGACAGCCTACTGCCCTCTTCATGCATCGAACTCACATCTCGAGACGAACAAACTTGGTATCACTAACGCTCGTCGCAACGAAAGTTCTGTTCATGATAACGCTTAAACCACATTATTTCGGACGTTTTTGGTCAACAGTCGTTTGGGTCGTGCGAGCCTTCAAACTCTCTACAAAACGAGTCAACTGCTCGTGGGCTTGGCCAACTCCGACGGGACCCAGGACAGTATCTTCCTCTCTTGACGTGACATCTCGACTCCACATCCGCATCGCAACTATCGCAATGCTGTGCCAGTCCGCATAGCCCGTGTGGCAGGATGCTGCAGACGACGCTATGTAAACGGGAACTGCGATGCCAGATACTTTTGCCATCCGGTAACATCACAAAGTAACAAGAGAAGTCACGCCTGGACTAGTAAAGGATATCAGCCCAACTGAGGTTGTCTGTCAAGATAGATGAGGGCGCCACTTGGGATATGAATATACTGCAGTCATGCAACTGGATTTGATGCGAGGGCAAGGATGAGCCATTTGAGCGGCTCAGAGAAGATGCCAGGCAGGAGTGAATCGAGGGCGCAGAGATACGAATAAAATCGCTGAAAAAGGAGCACATGGCTATAAAGTCTGGATTGAACCCACGCAGTATATAGCCTCAGTGAGCTACCTAGGAAAAGCGTCAAGTAGGGCGGAAAAGAAGCATGACAGGGCCAGGGCGAAGACGGATCTGGGAGATCAGGTCTCACTTCGCACAGCAGTCGGTCCTGGATTGGTTCATCAGGCCTGGAAATAGCATTATCGTTCTACGCCAGTAATAGTCACAAGAAGAAGCGTTCCTCACCGAAACGCTCCTATCCCCAAGGACAAGAAAAAAGGGAGGGGTATGGAAATCGGATCATACCAGCGGTTTTTAACCGAGGCGCATTGTGGAGGCGGGTGGCGTCGAGGGAAAAGAAACTTTCTTGTCACCTCGCTACTAACTTGCAAGACCTACGAGTTGTTCGACAGTCGCTTTCCAATCGACTTTGAAGCGAAGCAGTGGCGGAATTCGCGCGAATGCCTGCAAGGGAGACGCAGCACACAAATACGTGCAGGGATTGCACGAACTGTAAAAACTAAGATCTCTGAAGGACAAGCTAAATCTTCTCAAGTCCGCTTAATGGGGATGTGCGCAGCTGTAGATATCATCGAGATCGCTCACTGGAGGATGCTGGGCAGGTGTTACACGCTTGTGTACAAAGCCGACCACGCTGCGAATAGGTATCTAGACTTCAGGACGATCCCTCGGGAGAAAAACGGGCGGCCGCTAAGCGCCGTGGGTAGTCTCAGCGTTCTGGGAGCTCTGGTAGGCCAACGTGTTGAGAATCGGACCGACAGCACGGAGCATATTAACCAGCTGTTGGACTTGTGTGAGCTCAGGACAGAGACTTTCAGAATGGATGAGCCTGACCATAGCTGGCATCGAACTGGGCATCCTGAGACACTAGCACGCCACGTTGGGCATGTCCCAGAGATGATCCCTCCGATGCGTACGCGTATCGACGCAGCTGAGTTGATGTCTGTAGAATGTATGATACTCAGCAAGAACATAGGGGAGAGAATAGACATACATACCTGAAAACACTTATTTAAATTCATACATTCCACGCGGGGGACGAGTATGCGCGACAGCAGACTCACCTCGGGTTTGTCACTCAGACACAGCGGTGGCAATGTGCCCATCAGCTTACCATGGTTAATACGCTGACCCTTCCAGTTGAAGAGATTCGAATGACAGTATGACCCATAATTGTGCAGATTGAAGCAGCCACAGATTATACCATTCACGAAATAGATGAGGGCTTTAAGTATCTTAGATGGGACAAGGAGCTGAAGTGTCGTATCTTCGTCCCGATACGTGCTACGAGAGCACCTTGAGATAACCGGAGGGTACGAAGCGAGAATTTTCCGGGCAGGAGAACTAAGAGAGTTCCTTCAAGGGCCGACGGAGATGAAGACCCTCCCTAGGCTCTTCATTAATTTCCTTTTTTTTGCGGGTCGTCCCCCAATCATTGCTCTCAAATGACCTGGGGCAGGGTATTCAGTGGCGACGTTACATAGCGTCCTTGCACATGTTCGGAAGCGACGACGAGCACGGAACCATAATGTCGACCATCGAGCGGGAGAAGGTACCTAAGATCGTTTAGTGAATTAATCAGTGGGCGCAACCGAAAACCCCGAGTCCAGACTTGGCCTCGGTGGTGAAGTCGAACCTACCACTGGATCCGATTAAAAAGGACGGATGGCGTGAACATATCCGAAAAAGAGATTGAACTATTAGTATATGACTTTTGATCAACGTGAGCCAAGTATACCCATGAAGGCCATTTATGATGTATCCTGACAGGACATCTGGCTGCCTGAGAGCAAGTAACGGGGCCGTCGTTTCCGGCAAGGATCTATTGTGA
>JBBPQW010000215.1:0-30258 GCA_038092695.1 Boletus rubropictus
TAGTGCCCAGGGTTATGTAAATTACATAATGAGACAGGGTTGAAGCATAGCATCTATCAGAACATTATGTTATTTACCAAAAGATGACTGATAACATCATGGTCAAATAAGTGTCCCAATGACATGTTATTTTGAAAATATTATATCTCAGTGCCATGGCAACCAAATCACATAACTAAGGGCTCATTTTCGGGGTAGGAGTTAGGACTAGTAATGACCCTGCAAGGGTCAGAGCTGATATATTTTGGTTCTTTTGCAAATGTCAAGTCTTTCCAAAATGGCCAAACATTGGAACACTTATTTGAGCCACTGTATATATTGTTGAATTTGGAATTTCTCACTCAAGTTCTACTTTACCCCAATATCCTTGAAAGGAGTTATCACTTATAATTTACAGTATGATAGACTCTGTAACAGTATGGAAAGGACACATTGTTAGCTACATCAGCACATTC
This sequence comes from Boletus rubropictus, assembly GCA_038092695.1. NCBI lineage: Eukaryota > Fungi > Basidiomycota > Agaricomycetes > Boletales > Boletaceae > Boletus > Boletus rubropictus. Next base: position 456 of record JBBPQW010000215.1, read on the forward strand.
ACATGCTTCTGATTTTACCTGGCTATCTAGCCAATAATATATCTATCTGTTGTAAAACTCATCTTGTATGGGTTTCAGTTATAGTAGCTTACATAAGCATACCTTATTTTGTATACTGGTAATGTAGCCATTTCTTTAGTGACTATACTATAGTTTCCTACAGGTTATAAGCCCTGCTTAGTACAAAGTAGTCAACTTAACTCAAAATGCCATATGAAGTTGAATTCAAAAATGGCAGATATTTTGAAGTCTTGGGTCTTCAATATGACAGAATGAACTGGGCAGAGTACTGTGAGAAACTATTTTCTGGCATAGTTGACCAATGGTGCATTGATCAAGCCAAAATCAAAGCACAATTTTACATGCCTTTCCATTGTCAGATTTCCATGATTTCTTTTTTCCTAATCAGTCCTAACCATTCCTAATCCAGAACCAGACACATTTGTGGTGCTATTATGTAATTTCTATGCAATTAAATAAACAAAACTGCTTGTTAGTAATTAATAAATCAAATATAACAGATTCAAATAAAGCCCCTGAGCATGTATATAAATGGACAAATAACTCTCTCATACCATGCCAACATTTCAAATTCCCAGGAAAATAGATGGCAAATACTAGATATGCCAAATATGGAAATTGCACTGCAATTTATTGATGGGCAAGAGCAGTAGGTGATTTCAGATCATAAATGGCAGAATAGTCAATGGTACATGAGCAATGAGGTAAATTTTAGGTAGAGAAATGAGATATATATTAGATAGAAAGAGTATATTACATGCACAGATGACCATTGGACCCAGTAATGATTCCTATGAATGGGTGTGTTACAGTTGTATGATATGCTGAGGACATGTCCTTTCTTTTCTTCTATTTTCCTCTTGGTCATCCAAGAGAACCCAGTACTTTGGCTCAGGCTGACTTTTCTTTCTCATGACCATAGGTTAGGTTTCAGATGGGACCTCCCCTTCAGACTTCTTGGATGTCTCCATATCTATTATTGTTTCATCCTTTTTGGATACTTTTCTCCTTTTATGGAATTCTTCCACAAAATTCCATCATGTTCCTTGGTCTGTGCATGGACTCCATAGTGACCACTTTCTCTCCTGTACTTTAAGCTAGTTCTATGCAATCCTACCTTGTGTTGAACTCTCCACTGGTGTGAGGTTAATCATTAGTGAGATCCTTGGCATATATTCTCCACTCTTGGAGTCTTTATCCTACTCTTGAGTGGACACTTGGCTAGATTCTATGCAAGGTGCATATCAAAAGAACTAGCTTGTCAATAACCATTCTCCTATTAAGAAGCAAACTCATTGCCCATCATTTCCTTTATTCCAAAGCACAGTATCCACACCCCCTCATGTTCACCATTGCCACAACCACTGCCTGCCCCTGCCCCTAGTAATTCCATCACCTCATTTCTTTGAAGTGTTGAAAAGACCCTTAAAGCAACTGTTGCCTCCTCTCCTACTCCTCCTGCTTTTCTAGCTTGATGAGTAACCTCCTTCTCTTTTTCTTCCAACCAACCACCCATTCAAAGCCCTTGCCCCATCTATATCCCTTCTCATTCTTTTACCCAACCCTCTACCCTGCCACCTCCTAGAAGAGAAGAACATCCATCTTCCCCTATTCCTGTAGATCTTCTATCTGATGAAGAACTTTTACCCTTTGCCCCCACATCCCCATCTCCAGAATGAGTATGAGTTATGTCTTCAGAGCATAAACATGAGCCCAAAGCTGGACTACCCAATGACTTCTTTGGTGAGTTGAAGAATGCCATATGTTGGACTATGGCCATAAAGGCCTATTTTGCTATGAACAAGGACCTTTATGAGCTCAAAAATAGGATTCTAGTGACCATCAACAAGATTGGTGAAGATCATGGTGCTGCTTCCATGGAACACTGGTATATGAAGATTGACAACAATATCATCCCAGATCAAGAAAAGACCTTCAAAAAGTTGGTTGAAGACTTCCAATTCATGTTTTTCCTATTTGATCTGAAGGTGAGTGCCTGCAGGAAAATGAGAGGATTGCAATAGGGGATGAGTGAAGATGGATTCCACAACTACATGTCAGAATTCCAGCTGGCCATGTTGCAGGTGAGAATTACAGATCAGAACACCCTAATCAATCAGTTTGCTGGAGGACTCGACCCAAAACTTTCAACAATGGTCCTGTCTATGGGAGAAATTCCCCTTATGCTAGAGGGATGGATCTCTGCTGCTAGCCACTTCCATGGGCAGCAGCAAAGAATAAAGGAGTTATGCCAAGGTAGGTTCTCCTTCAACACTAATGCAAGCCAGGGCCATGATCCCAATATCATGGATGTCAATGCAATATGGCTTACCCCAGTACAATGGGCAGAGCATATGAGGAAAGGTCTATGCTTTATCTGCCACAAGAAAGGTTGCTCAACTCAGAACCACCCCCATTCCAACTTCAATTTGACTTCTATTCTGCCCCCATGTCCTCCTAGAAACCCAGAGTGAGCCTGAGCAGTGTTGGTGACACCGGCCATCACCACCTCCACCAAAACCCAAGCCCAACCCTCAGAATTGGCAAAGTATATCCATCACTTAAAGGCAAACAAGATCAATGGAGGTGAGATCCTTCAGGCACTAAAGACATATTATGAAGATGGAAAATAAGAGCCACTGATGGCAGCATGACTCTATAAAGAGGATTTTTGAAATGGAGGAAAGTGTCAACATCTTCTTCTCTAATACAGCTCACTCCTATACTATTAGCAGATAGAGACAAGAAATCAATCCACATTCCCATCTTTCTATTCTCAGATAAAGCACAAATCATTGAGACTACTGCATTAATTGTCAGGCAACCACACACTAAGATAGTGATGGTCTGAGAAACTGAATTCCAAGCATGAGAAAAGTACACAGTAACTACTGACTACCTTTATATACTATAGGATTATGCACACAGACCATGCCTTAAGGGCAGGCATGGAACATGATGGAACATACCAGAATATTTTGATAAGATGAGATAAGGATGTGGCTGTGTGATAAGATAAGATAAGGGAAAGAGAAATAAAAGGGAATAGAATTGAATTCTGACATTACCTCCTTCTCAAGGCTGTCACTCTGAGACAGCAGGGATGTTAAACAAATGAGAGGGTAGTCATGTGAAAGAAGAAGTGAAGGACTTGAAGTCAGGGTTAGAGAAGAGTGGTATCCCTTTTGAGCATGATGGGCAGTCACAAGGAGTATCAGTGTTAGAAGTAATTTGTTGAACAGTGTCAGGATTCTTTCTCCAGAACTTTTGGAGTGCTTTCTTGGTGTTGGTAAGGTTTTCTTTGACTTTCCATGTTTGTTCCTCTTGAGGGTAACCTTTCCAGTGGACAAGGTACTCAACCTTGCCTCATCGGACTCTCAAGTCTACAATATATTCTACTTCATACTTTTCATTTTGTTTTACAACAACTGGGAAAAAGGATGCAGGTTTTTGTTGAAACAGGTATATAGCATTGTGATAGGGCCACAGATGTGATTTGTGGAATATGGGATGAATTCCTTGCCAAGAAGAGAGTATTTTGAGTTCATATGCTGCTGAACTGACCTTTTTAATGATTTTGAAAGGTCCATAGCATTTGTCCTCTAGTTTCTTGGTGGGATGGTCAGTTTTGATGTTCTTCCCATCTATCAACACCTTGTCTTCTTTTTGGTATTTGACCACCTTTCGGCTGGTTTGGTCATAATACTTCTTCATATCAGCCACCACTTTTTCCAATGCCTCCTTGGCTTGTCATTGGGTTTCTTTTATCTGACTTGCAAATTCTTGTGCTTCTTCACTGCAAATCTTTCATATTCCATCAACTGAGATGAGCAGTTGTTGGCTGTAATTTAAAATGAATGGTGATGACCTTGTTATGCTTGTAGTCTTTTGATTATGCACAAATTCAGTGAGGGCCAACCAATCTGCCTAGTTGTTTTGTCTATGGTTTATGTATAGTCGCAGGTAGAGCTCAACTTCTGAGTTTATTCATTCTGTTTGCCCATTGGTTTGGGGGTAATACATGGTCGATGGATTTCCTTGTATGTAAAGGAGTGAATATAGGTCACTCATGAAATTGGAAATGAACTGAGGACCTCTATCAGAAATCACCTTTTTTGGGGTCCCATGCAATTTGAACACATGGTCTCAGAATATTATGGCTACCCCTTTTGCAGTGATGGTTGAGGATATGGGGAAGAGGTGGATTATTTTGGAGAAGCAATCTATGATTGTCAAGATGGCATCCTTTCCCTATGACTTGGATAAGGAACCTATGATGTCAACTGAGATCACTTCCCATGGAGAAGAGGGGATTTCATTTGGGTAGAGTGGAGTATGTTGAGAGATGGCATGGTTTTTTGCCTTTTGGCATCAGTTGCATTCTCTTGTATAGGCTTCTATGTCTTTTTTGACTATGGGCCAATAGTATCAGGTCATAATTAAGTTTTGTGTTCTTTTGGCCCCCAGGTATCTGGCTAACAGGTGATCATGGTTCTCCTTGATTATTTGTTTGTGGAGTTCCTTGATGTAAGATACGTAGAGCAGATTTTTTCACCTTATAAGTCCTTCCTCTGTCTTCCATGCTGATTCTTCCTTTTGAAGTCCTTCTTTTGCAAATTGTTCAGCTTTTCCCTGGTATTGTGCTATCTAACTCTCAATACTTGACCAGTTCTGGGCCTGAATTCTCTTATGTGGTTCAAAAAATCTTTCAGAAAGGAAGATTTTATCCTTGTTGTCGAAGTTTACCCCCTTCTCATAGTCTGTCCTCCAGGACAGAGAATCTGCTGGGTTAGTCTTGCCTGATCAGTGAGTAATGACAAAGTTATACTCTTGAATAATTTGTTGCCATTGGGCTTGATGGCAGGACAAATTAACAGGTTTTTAAAATACTTGAGGTTCTTATGATCTGTGAGGACTTTGAATGGATGTTTAGCTCCTAGTAGGTACTAGTGCCACTTTTTGAGTGCAAAGATCACTGCTAGCATTTCCAGATCTACAGCATGGTAATTCTGCTCAGCATCATTAAGGAACCTTGAAATGAAAGCAATGGGGTGCCAGATCCTGTTCTGGAGCTGTGATAACATGGCACCCACTCCTATGCTGAATTCATCAGTCTTGACACAAAATGGATCATCATTATTTGGCATGGTCAAAGCCAGTGCTAATGTCAGTGTGTCTTTAAGGGTATCCATAGCCTTCTGACACTCTGGTGTTCACATAAACTCTTGTAGTTCAGATATAAGAGTGTTCAGGGGATGAGTGATTTGGGAAAAGTTCTTTACAAATCACCAGTAGAAGTTTAGGAAACTGAGAAACCCATGAAGTTGTTTTCTAGATTGTGGGACCAGCCAATCTCTTACAGCCTCTACTTTCTTTGGGTCCATCTTTACATGGTCTTGGAACACTACAATACCCAAGAATTCAGTTTCTGTTACCTCAAAATTGCATTTATTATGTTGAAGGTACAGATATTCTCTTCTTAAGATGTTAAGGACTTCTTGAACCACTTTTCGATGCTCTTCAATGATCTTAGTGAAGATCATTATGTCATCTATGTACATGACAATGACTCCCTTATCAATTAACTCCTTAAATAGCAAGTTCATTATGGTCTGAAACATTGCTGGGAAGTTCATTAATCCAAAGAACATGACCAATGGCTCAAATAGCCCTCTATTGGTTCAGAATTCCACCTTCCATTCATCTCCCTCATTCATCCTTACATTATTATACCCTCATCTCACATTGAACTTAGTATAGAACTTTGCCTCTTTTAGTTTGTCCACTAGTTCATTAATTAGGGGTAGTGGATACTGATTGCATATGATTGCTGCATTGAGCTTTCAGTAATCCTATACTAGATGAAGGTGCCTGTCTTTCTTCTTGATGAAGAAGAAGGCTGATGCAAAGGGACTTTTTGAAGGTCTAATATGTCCACTTTTTAAGTTTTCCTCCAGAAATGTGTCTAACTCCTTTTGTTCTCCTGGCCCCAAGGGATACATCTTATAGTCAATCATGTGGTCTCCTGATAAGAGTTCAATTGTATGATCCAATAGCCTTTGGGGTGGGATTTCATCAAATAATTTCTTGAAAAAGATATTCATATAGTCATGGATATAGGCAAGCGCCACTTCCTCAAAGGTTTTCTTTTTCTTGGAAGTGAAATCCCTGGCAGCAATCTCAGTGGCTGTGTTTCTGAAAAGCCAGTTGAGGTCAAATTGGAATAGTCTGTCACCTTCAGAGTACTTTACTTCTTTGTGTTCCTCATCCTTATCTTTGATCTCCTCTAACTTCAGCATATGGTTATTTTCACACCGAAATTGGATTCAGCCTATTGGCCAATCAATCTGAGGATTATGTAATTGAAGCCAATCATGGCCGAGGAAAACAGTAGTTGATCCAAGACTCATTACAAATAGGGTGATCTTTTCACTGTGGTCAGCTACTTTTAATTCAACCACAGTATACTCAGTGATTTGACCAGCTTTGTTGAGTGAGCCATCCACATTGTAAACTCTCACTGGTATCAGTAACTTATTTGTTTGAATACTCTTTTCTTTTATGAATTCCTATCAATTGCAGACCCTGTGCATCCTGAGTCTATTAAGGCTTTTGCTTCTATTTTCTGCCCATCATCGGTGTATATTTTGATGGGTATTTCCAGAGAGTTCTTATGTCTCCTTTTCTCTGAAGCCTTTTTAAACTTGGGTTTTCATTGAAGATCTTGTAAATACATGGTCATCTCTTCATCCAACAATTTCCGAAGGTCTCAGACTAGATCCTTATTTACCTTGGGATGTCTCTTGTGGTGAATGAAGGACTTCAAGTACTCTACCGCCCTCTCTTCACTTCTGTGAATTTGACACCATATCCATCTAACAGTCCAGAAATCTATTGTATTTCACTATTCATATCTGACTTTTTTTATTCCCATACTGCCAAACCCTTTATCTTCTGGCTGTGTTGTGTCTTTGAATCTGTTGGTTTCATAGACAACAGGAGTTTGGATTTTTTTGATAATCATTTGCACAATACAGTCTTGAACATTGACTTTGAAATTTTTGTCTGAGTGATTCATAAGGAGGATTTTTACCTCCCCTCTATAATTGGAGTCAATAACACCAGCTCCAGTGGCTATCAAGGTTTTGATTACCAACCCAGATTGTGGTGCAATTTGGCCATAATGGCCCTTTTCAATGGCAAAACACATCTTAGTAGACACTAATGCCTGTCCTCTGGCAGGAACAATCACATCCTTACCCACATACAGATCAAATCCTGCTATGCCAGGAGATTCTCACTTGGATAGAGAAATTGTTCTATCATTCCACACAACCTCAAGAATTCCATGCTCATTTTTCTTTTTCATGATCTTGAGCACCTTATCATTACTGAGGGTTTTCCTAGATTTATCCAAAACCTTCTTTTTTTTATCATTTTTAAGAATTCTTACTATTGGCATAGTAGCCTCTGACTTAGTTTCACTAGCATTTTCACATGGCAACAAAGCAAATCTATTGCTTAATACTTCTATATTAGAGCTAGGAAAAACATTGTCCTTATGCAAGCTAGAGTGGCTGCTCTCTAGTTGCTTTGATCAAAACCCTGCTCATCCATTTCCACCTGCTTGATGGAATTAGTGAGCTCCTTTTCATTCTTGTAGAATATATTTACACCTCTGAATACTGCCATTTGTACCCAGCACACAGGAGTTTGTGGAGGATGGTCCTTGTATGGCCAGGCTTTTCCATATTGGAAGCAAAGGCCCTTAGCCCTCATTTCTCCAATGTCCATAGGCAGACCTGCTCCTCCTCCAAATGTTCCAGTTGCACTAGAATTTGATGACATCTGCTACAGGCCTTTGGGCTGTACTGCAGCCCTGGTAGAATTGTTGGTTCTATTGGTATTAGAACCAGCAGTTGCATTGGTCCTATTTCTCCAGTTATTGTTAAAGGGGGTCTTGAAGGGGGTCTGGGCCTTATGTAGTTTTCAGGCCTGCATTGCCACCTCTGCCATGTGCAGATGGTGTTCTCACCTTTGGATGTAGACCAAGGTGAGATTTTGGATGCCTTGTTCAGCAAAGGACAGCAAGTTCTTGTGAATACCTTGTTGGATGATGTACACCAGCATCTCATCAAATTCCACATTATGGGACATGCCCACCTTGGATACCAGCTGTTCCATCTGGTTCAAGTAATTTTCAACTGAGCTGGACTCTTGCTTGAGTTCCATGAGTTTCTCATATGCCTCACACCTGGCTGTGGCAAGGTGGAACTGGTCATCTAATAAGTTCTAAAACTCTAGCCAAATATGGCCACTGAGGCCCTGTTTGAAGTATAGATTTGCAAAATGTCAGGTGGAGTTCTTCTTGTCTCCTCCCATGAACCCCAAGGTGATTATAATCTTTTGATGGTCTAATGGGACATCGTCAAACCTGAGCAGATAATTCTTCAAACAAACCATCCAAGCTTTGTATTTGCTCTTTTTGCCTTTGAAGGTGAATGGTTTCAGCATACAGCTTTTGCCCAACTTCAGGCCTTGAGGGATTTGAGGGGACTAGGGGCACTCTCCATGCACAGCAGCAGGAAGCTGCACCCTTGTCTCATCCTCTGATTCCTTCTCCTCACTATCACCTAGGCATCAAAGAGGTTTCTTGCCCTTCTTGGGTGGCTTAGAAGTTTGCTCTTGCAAACAGGTCTGACTAAGGGCAGCCTGTGCCCAGTATTGGATGGCAGTTGGAGGTATAGGTGGTATGGCATGGGTAATGGGATCAGCTCCATAATGGTTACACCAATCTGCATATCTTTCATCAAAGGAGAGGAATTCATCATTATAAACAGGAGGGCCAGTGGATAGGAGTGCAGAGCCCAACATCTTGGGCATATTGTGTGGAGTCGAGTTGGAAGTATGGAGGAGGATCATGTTATCCAAGCTCAAAGGTTCCTGGCTTTGCAAGCCTCTCACCAGTGATCTAGATTGATAGCAGGGATAGGATTGAAACATATACTAGAAAACAAAACTCATCTTCTTTGTCTTCCCAGAGGGTCTTCTTCTCACCACTTGCTGGTAGAAGGTGTTTGTGGATAGTGGCTCTTTGTAGATAAGAGCTCTGAGAACTTGAATAGATGGCTCAAGGCTAGTGTAGAACAACACTATAACAGAGTGTTCTCCTACTAGCCTTAACCAAAATGGACTAGTAGCAAGGGGGACCAGATATATCATCTATCCCTAGACATCTTGGCAGCCCCAGCATGGGTAGGGGGTTAGCTATACCAGTGTCTGCTTGAATAAACCCAGAGTGAGGATATAACTACTTGGTAACAATAGTAATCTGCTGGGCATCAAGTGCCCAGATGCTAGCCACTGTATGCAATGGCTTACACAAGCTCAGGTCCAAAGGGGACAAGAGCTTGGAAGTGGAAGAGAAAATAATGACTTAGAAAAGAGATGCCTAATGGCAAAGAAAACTATCTCTTCTTGAATGAAAAGGAATAGGCTTGAGTATGAAAGCTTGACAGCACTGAGGTAGTGGGCTTGTGAGGGCAATGACAAAGTGTCAACATTGCACTTGAGGTTTGAGAGTGGAAGCTATGCTCTAACCAGCTCTAGGGTGAAGGGTTGTAAAGAGGTAAAAAGTTGAAAGAATGGTGAGCTCATCATGAATGACAATGAGCAAGCAGGAAAAATGGTATGCTTGGAATTATGTCAGGCAACCACACACTAAGACAGTGATGATCCAAGGAACTGAATTCCAAGTATGAGAAAAGTACATGGTAACTACTAACTATCTTTATATACTACAGGGTTATGCACACAGACCATGCCTTAAGGGCAGGCATGGAACATGATGGAACATACCAGAACATTCTGATAAGATAAGATAAGGATGTGGCTGTGTGATAAGATAAGATAAGGAAAAGAGAAATAAAAGGGAATAGAATTAAGTTCTGACATTAATCAATAGTGGAGCAATAGGAGACTTTGTCCATCTGAGGATTGTCCAAGAATATGACTTACCCACCACTTACCTTGTTCAGCTCCTTAGGGCCCTGAAAATCAATGGAACTCTGAACAAAAGAGGTTTCATTCACTATAAAACCCTCCTTTGCCTTATGATTGATGACATTCTTGAAGAGTATAAATTCTTGGTCATTGCATTAGGAAAGAATGATGTGATTCTTAGAACACCCTGGCTTAAAGCCATTAACCCCTCAATAAACTAGAACTAAAACATGTTTCTATCATGCCCAAAGCTTACTCTCCTACTTGTGACCACCCCCTTACTGACAACAATTGATACTTGATCAAAACCCTCAATATTAACCCCTCCTATAGAACCAAAGTCCAACTTAAAAAGGAAAAAAGAATACCCAGAGTCCCATTTTTCCCATGGGCACAGAAATTGCTGTGAAAGGTTATGATTGCTACTGAAATTGCCTAGAAACAAGAAAAGGCTAAAGCAATGCTACCAACCTGGGCAAAGAAGTTTGCCTAGGTATTTGTTAGAACCCAAAAAATCCATTATACTTTTCACCATGGCTGTTGCCCCTAAATCATTATCTTATCTTATCACACAGCCTCCAAAACTATCTCATTGGGTCTAGACTCAGTCCAGCCCCATCAATAACAACATCATGATGCATTTCTATCACAATCTGGGCTTTTATAGCCCATGACCCTATGCTTAGTAAGCTGATGTCACTATGACATCATTATGATATCATACCCTTTACCCATGCCTGCCCTAAATCCATGTAGTCAATATATAAGTAGTCGATCCCCCATGTATATTTCCTAAGTTTGGAATTCTCATCGCATAGTCTCTTACAACACTTTGTGTGGAGTCTGATATAATTCCAAACTTATTCCTTACTCTTTGCTCTTTTCAGATTGCAAGTCAGGTGGTCAAGTCTTTATTCCCCTGCAAGTCCTAGTACACCATGCCAAGTCAGCGCATCACTAAAGAGCGCATCTGTCATCAACCTCACCTACACTCCCATTGCTTTATAGGAGAGTAGTATTTGTGAAAGGTAGCCAGGTGGCTTTGCCAAGTAACATCCAACTTTCGTGGTTCCCCACTATCCAACTGACACTGCACCTCGCACATTCAGTTGTGTCAGCCATTGCATACAGTGGCTAGTGTCTGAGCTCTTGACACTCAGCAGATTATCTCTGTTATCTGGTAGTAATACCTCTGCTCAAGGTTAATAGAGTGGACACTGGTATTGCCTACCCCCTACCTGTGCTGGGGTTGCCGAGGCAGTTGTGGATAGCTGATTTATGTGGTCCACCCATTATGAGCCCTTGGGATAGACTCATCGCAGAATGCTGTGTTAAAGCATTGTACTACACCAGTCTAGTGCTGTCTATCTGAGTTTTCAGAGCTTTTTCTATAAAAAGCAACTATCTGAGGACGCCTCTACCTGCAAATGGAGAGAAGAAATCCAGAAGTTCATTTTTTGTCAAAAAAGACCAGAGTTTTATTTTCAGAATTGTATGAGCACAATTGCACCATACCCCTCCACATGCCCTCGATCCAGAGCTCAGAGAAGTTGCTACAAGGACTTTGAGTGCTCAGATAACATGATCATTTCCATAATCCCACCTGCCATCTCCGCTACCAGCACACCATATTTTTTACCTCAGCTGAGTGAGCTAGAGCTCCCACTGACCACCACAATGTCTTTACCATACCAAGATACCAGTCTCGCATTCACCATTCATTATGAAAACTGGAAAGAAAACTATCTAAAGAAACCAGCTGCACATCCCAATCCATCTGAACTGCCAACCTACATGCAGTACAGGGCTCAAAAGACCCTAGAGCAATCAGAGAGGATGCCTCAGCCGTCCAGAGCCAGACCCCCAACTAAGAAACAGAAGGGAAAGAAACCAATTCAATGAGAGAAGGACTAGGATAATCTATCTGACCCAGATTCCTCTGACCCAGGAGAAGAACCTAGGGGGCCACTTTCCCCTCTGAGGCCTCAGAGTCCACAGGTTCAACCCAGTCCACATCTTGGGAAATATTTCGTGCCCAAGCCTTTCGTTTTTGAAGGCAAGAAAGCAAAGTATAAGACCTGGCTCACAAAGCTCAGAAACTACTTCTTGGGGTTCAAAAACCTACCCACCAACCACCAGAAGATTGTAATTGTGCTAGGGTTCATGGGTGGAAATGAGAAGGGTCCTGCACAGCGGTTTGCAGACTACTATTTCAAAAACAATCTTGGTACTAAAGACTGGCTGTCATTCTTGAAGACACTTGACTCCCAGTTCCACCCTATTACTGCCCACAAAGAAGCATATGAAAAGCTGATGGTCTTGAAGCAAGGCTCAACCACAATAGAGGACTTTTTTGTTCAAATGTATCAGCTTATGAATGAGGCTAACTTAGAGCATGTCAGAATCCTCATTTTCCTTTCCCCTCTCAATACTTGTACTATATGATCCTATCTCTTTTTCTCTCATTTTCATCTTATCTTATCTTATTGCACAGCCACTAGGGCTAAGGGGTCTATGATGTCATAGTAGTCTAGGCCGTTCCATAGCCGGCCCTTAGTTAGCCCAAGTGCAGTCCTCATGTAATATATAAGTAGTTGGTAGTGTATAGTGTAGTTTTCTCACGCTTGGTATTCATCATCTTTAGGCGCATTCACTTTGAGTGTGATCCTGATATAATACCAAGCGTATCCTCACTGCTCACTGTCGTCCACGGTGACCAGCCTATCACTCTAGCTTTTCACCTTATCACATCCCACTTTGAGAGCTGGTCGAGCCCTTAGCTCCTACTCGCAACCCTAGAGTGCGACGTTGCATTTTGCAGTGCCCTCTCAAGCACGCCACCCACTTTTGCCTAGCCGCGCTACTTAAGCCACAAGCTAGTACCCTTTGGTGCTGTCAAGCCCACATACCCAAATCTTCGCCTACCCCGGATCCTTTACTATGGAGGTAGTTCTCTCTTAGCTGGTTAGGCTACACGTTAAGTTTTCTCTTCTGTTCTTGCCACTTCCCGGCCGAGTGCCCTTCACACAAAGCCACCCCACTTTCCAGGTAGTCATTGCTCTTCGCACGATCTACCCGTGTCGACCATCGTGCACAGCAGTCAGAGCTCATACACTTGACATACGACAGTAAACCACCGTTACCTGGTTGAGTGGAGAGCTGCCGCCATTTGCACAGCGTGCCTCCTTTCCAAAGCTGTGCACCTCGCACCCTTGTTACTAGTCCATTTTGGTTAAGACTAGTCACATTATCGAGCATTATTCGGTAGTTCTACACCAGCTTAGACCGTCTACCAAGTCTTGTGGATTCTGGTCTATAAGAATCCTCTTCCGTGGATGCCTTCTACCCACAAGTGGTGAGAAGAAGCTTCGGAGACCATCGACGAAGATCGAGTTTCCTCCCTTCCCATTCCCACCTTCGATCCTGAGTTAGGGGAATCAAAGTAATACCCTAGCTGCTCAGATATCGCGCTTCCCTTCTACCCGCACTCAGACCTGAAACACTTTGTGTTGCTCGGTCATTGTGTTCATTCCATCCTAGCTCCAACTCAGCTGTCTAGCCATCAGCTTAAACAACATGGCTGTTATTATCCTCCCTTCTGGCCATAAGGTAACAACTGGCCAATCCTCCACGTCCACTTGGGACGAAACCTCCCTAGATGCTGCGGTACTTAGGTACCAAAATCCCGACTCCAAGTGCACTCGCAAGTGCGCTCATAAAGAAGCTTGCGTGCCCATCCTAGGCAATACATGGGATGATGTTATGGACGATGAGCTACCTCTCGCGTCCTCTACCTTTATCCAGGCAGTAGATACCTCTGCCTCCCCCTCTGCCGAGTCCAAAAATGGACAGTCAGTCACATCTGTCAAAGACTACGATACAGCGCCATCATGCGCTTATCCAGACACTCCCGAATCCCTGGTACCAGAGGATGGAATGTATGCAGCAACAAGTACGCTCTCTTCGAGCGAAATGGCTGCTTTCTTTGCCTCGAGTACCACTATCAAAGACTCCCCGAATACTTCTCCAGGAGAAGTAGAGATCCCCATCTCAGAGAGTGACACTTCATTCATTCTCTCAAGGGTTCTCAAAACACCTGCGAGAATTGCAACTGCTGCGGACTGGGCAGTACCCAAACAGTCCAAAACCACCAAGGTCATCATCGGGCCGCCTGCTGCAGAGCGCAGAGTGCCAAGAGTTACCAAGGCCAAGAAGGAGAAACCCATCTCCTCCACCTCGTCCAAGTCCCAGGGTTCTCGGATTGAGTGTGCAAAGTGCGGAAAAGAGTGGCCATGCAGGGACCACACGAGAAAACCTGTGAAGGCTGTAGATACCTTTAAGACTGTATCTAGAAATAGTTCGAACAGATACAGTGCTTTATCACTTTATGAATCAAGTGAAGAGGTCAATGACCAAATCGGTGTACCACGAATTGAGTACCCCTCTGGTAAAACGGTAGTTGTCCGCTCTACCAAGTCAAAAGGCGAGAAGAAACTATCCGCCTCTAAGACAGCGGAAGTCAAAGGCCAGGAGGTGGATGACCTGATAGGCATCTCCTGAGTGGAATTCCCCTCTGGCAAGACAGTGGTTATATGCACCACTCAAAAGAACGCCAATAAATCCAAGAGCAAGGTGGTGAAGGAGGATGCCCCTGCTATGGATGTCATGACCCGACCTCGGATAGAGTTTCCTGATGGTCGAACAGTATCTCCTCGCATTGAGAAGATGACGGCAAATGATCTGCTCTTGCCAAAGAAACTTCTCAAGAAGGATTGGAACCTCGAACTACCTAGCACTTGTGCTGAGGAAGCAGTAGCTAAGGCAAACTCGCGAGGATTCCTAGAGGTGGTCAGAGATGACCAGACGATTCCACTTCCATTGCGAGGATCTTCAGGTGTGGCTGGATTAGATCTGTACACGGCAGAAGAAGCGACAGTCCCTGCTCATGGACAGGCCTTAATCTCCACAAAGACTCATGTATCAATTGAACCAGGACACTATGGACGAATTGCACCTTGCTCTGGCTTAGCAGTAAAGAACTTGATAGCCGTCGGAGCCAGTGTGATCGACTCAGATTATAGGGGGGAGATAAAAATCCTGCTCTTTAATCATTCGGATAAAGATTTCAAGGTCAATGCCAAAGACCGAATCGCCCAACTCATTGTTGAAAAGATCCAAAGACCCAATGTCATTGAGGTCAGCCAGTTTGAGGGTTCAATCAAATGAGACAATAAAGGCTTTGGAAGCACAGGCATCCGAACGAGCAAGCACCAGTCCTGGCTCAACACAATAGATCCCTGGTCAGTTAGGTGGATCAGACACCAAGTGCTAGGAACAGATCAGAAGCACACACTCAAACACCTTCAGTCTTTCATACATGACAAACGAAGACCAGAGGTTAACCGGAATCTACTCACGCACCTTCGGAATATGACCGAAGAAGAGTCTTATTGGGTGCTTCGTGACCTACAAAAGAAACTGCGATTCAAAAGAGCATCTGAGCGTCGAAGGACCCGAAACTCTCTTGAAGTCCCCACCACGATCCACAAGGACGATGGTGTGACTCTGGAGTGTAAGGCCCTAATCGACTCGGGATGTACCGGATCGTCTATTGACACTGCGTTCGTCAAAGAAAATGGCTTGAGAACCACAAAACTCCCTTGCCCCATTCGAGTATACAATGCCGATGGGTCACTAAACGAAGGGGGAAGCATTACCGAATTCGCAGTAGTGGAACTCAAAATCTCAGACCATAGTGAGAAAATTGCACTAGCCATGACGAAACTAACAGCAAACCTGATCTTCCTCGGATATGACTGGTTGTGCCTCCACAATCCTAAAGTAGATTGGCCAACCAGACAAATCGAGTTCAGGTGCAGAAACGACCACATGCCTGCTCTTGAGGAAGATGACAATGACAATGACAAAATGGAGGTCAAATACTCCAAAGGCGAACGATTGTTCCAGTTAGATCTCGAATGGTATTTACGAAACACTGCCACTGAGATCGCTGCTAAGGAGTTTACGGCCAAAAAGAAGAAAACCTTCAAGAAAGCGGCACCAAGCTACATTCATGACTTCGCCGATGTATTCATGAAAGAGTCATTTGACAAGCTACCGCCCAGGTGCCCATGGGATCACGTGATCGAACTCCTTCCAGGAGATCACACTATCGACTGTAAGACATACCCACTAGGCCCCGGAGAACAAAAAGAGCTCGATGCCTTCCTTGAGGAAAACCTTAAGTCGGGATGAATTAGACCTTCCAAGAGCCCCTTTGCCTCTGCATTCTTCTTTATTAAGAAGAAGGATGGACGCCTCCACCCAGTACAGGACTACCGAAAGCTTAACACAATCACAGTACGCAATCGGTATCCTCTACCTCTAATCAATGAATTAGTCGACAAGCTAAAAGAAGCCAAGTATTACACTAAGTTTGACATTCGATGGGGGTACAATAACGTCCGCATGGCTGAAGGAGATGAATGGAAGGCTGCCTTCCACACCAACTGAGGGCTCTTTGAGCCGCTCGTAATGTTCTTCGGACTTACAAACTCACCCGCCACTTTCCAGACAATGATGTGTTGGAGATCACCCCGTAGATAGTATATTTTCCTTATCCCTCTATTCACTACCGACCGTCTGTACACTCACTAGACTACCATATTTGGACACCGCTATTCTCCCACACCATACAGTAGCACTTCTCTCCTCCAGTCTTCCACACGACCGACTGGAGGTGAGTATACACACATCCATTACTGTACATACTACCATACTCACCATGTACAAGACCTAATAGGTCTTTTACTCTAGGTAATCACTAGTCTTCCACATGACCGACTGGAGACCTAATAGGTCTTTTACTCTAGCTCGTGTCACATTCGTTTACATGATGAACTCTCTATTCAAAGAGTTGATAGATCATGGCGTTGTAGTAGTTTACATCAATGACATAATGATCTTCACAAAAACAATTGAAGAACATCGTCGAATAGTCCGAGAGGTCCTAAGCATACTCCGACGAGAACACCTATACCTGAGACATGATAAGTGTGACTTTGAAGTCCAGGAAACCGAATTCCTTGGGATAATCGTGTCACAGGACAAGGTAAAGATGGAGCCAAAAAAGGTTCAAGCGATCAAAGAGTGGCCAGTTCCCCAAACGCGTAAACAACTGCGAGGGTTCTTAGGCTTCCTCAATTTCTACAGGCGGTTCGTCAAAAACTTCGCCCAGATTGCCCGACCTCTTAATGCACTCACTTCAGAACAAAAGGAGTTTAAATGGACCGAAGAACATCAAAAGGCAATGGACACGCTCAAAGAGACCTTAACATCCGCACCGGCTCTTGCCATGCCTAATGACAACGACCCATTCAGAGTGGAGACTGATGGATCGGGAATCGGCATCGGAGCTGTCCTTTCGCAATACCAAAAGGGGATATGGCATCCCATCACATTTATCTCATGCTTCCTTAACGACGCTGAAAGAAACTACCAGGCAGCTGATCTTGAAATGCTTGCCGTTATCTATGCGTTGAAGAAATGGTGCCAGTACTTGCTAGGGGCCAAACATCCATTCGAAGTCTTAGCGGATCATAAAAACCTGGAGTACTTCTGAAAACCCATTGACCTCTCTTGTCGTCAAGCCCGATGGCAGCAAATCATTCAGGAATACGATTTCACCATCAAACACCATTCGGGTAAGACGAACCCCGCTGATCCTCTGTCCAGGAGGCCAGATTATGAAAAGGGGGTAGAGTTTGACAACAAGCAGAAAATACTGCTCCCGGAAAAGCTTTTTGCTCCAGAATCGTCCACTGAGATCAAGGCACAGCAATGGGCATCTTACTTCTCACCCGAAGCATTGGAAGATCATGCACAGAAATGGTCAAGCATAGAATCGCAGATAGCTCAATACCAGAATCGTGCCAAAAAGTACGCGACTGAAGGGCTTGAGAAAGATAAATCATCCTGGACAAAGGAAAACAACCTCATCAGATGGAAAGGCCTAGTTTACGTTCCTTGGGTTAAAGAACTCTGTGAGCAAATTATCCGAGAAAACCACGACCATTCTATCGCGGGCCACCCAGGAGCTCACCAAACGCGCGATCTAATCATGACATGCTACTACTGGCCTACTCTGAGAAAAGATGTCGAATCATATGTCCAAGGATGCGACCGTTGCCAAAAAGCTAAAACACGCACGGTCTCTGCCCACACCCCGCTCATGCCGAACGAAATCCCCTCCTCTCCTTGGGAAATCATCTCGGTCGATATAATCGGTCCTTTACCAGAGTCACAAGGTAAGGACGCGATCCTTACGATCATAGATAGGTTCTCCAAGATGATCCACTTGTTTCCGGTCTCGTCTACCATCACTGCCAAGGGAGTTGCCACAATATTCCGCGACCATGTGTTTAAACTCCATGGCACTCCCAAGAAGGTGATATCAGACTGAGGTCCATAGTTCGTCTCATCCTTCATGAGTGATTTGTATAAACTACTCCACATCGAAGGAAACCTGTCTACTGCTTATCATCCTTAGACTGATGGTCAGACCAAACGGATCAACTCAGAAGTAGAGTTGTACCTTCGTCTCTACATGAATCATCACCAAAACGATTGGACCGAGTGGCTAGCCCTAGCGGAGTTCGCACACAATCAAAAAACCAGTAGCGCGACCCAATCATCTCCCTTCCTACTCAATTACGGGCAACAACCACTCATCCAAACCAACAATAGGCGAGACACAAAGAATGAAGAAGCCCACGAGTTTGTGTCCAGGATGAAAGAAGCACATGCCCAAGCCAAGACGGCTTTAGAGAAGGCAGCAGCGGAAATGAAAAGATACCACAACCGAAAGGCACGCACCCCCATTGTTTACAAGGCTGGAGATAAAGTCCTCGTTGATGGAAAACACATACGCTCAGACTGACCAACCAAGAAACTCGAAGATAAGCGATACGGCCCGTTCAAAGTCATCAAAAAGGTTGGTCCGGCTGCTTATGAGCTAGAACTCCCAAAAACATGGTGAGGAATCCATCCAGTCTTCCATGAATCACACCTCTGGCCTTACAGGGAGGGAGTATTCCCGTCCCAAGTCAAACCTACACCCCCACCACCGGTAGTGGTCAAACAAACCGAGGAGTATGAAGTCGAGTACATTGTCGACATCCGACACCGCCGAGGAAAGACAGAGTACCTTGTCCAATGGAAAGGCTACCCATGAGAGGATCACACATGGGAACCCAAGGCACACCTCACGAATGCCAAGGGAGCTATAGACAAGTTCTACAAAGAAAATCCCGATGCCATCCGGCAAGCCATCTTCGACAAATGCGATTGCCCGCTCTGCTCTGGTGACACTACTCTCTTCGCTGATCCCGACTTCAAATCCTTCGCCGCCTCCCTTATCAAACTTCCCTCTCATCTATTCAAAATCCCTGCCGTTTCGGAGTAACGGCCTTGAAAAGAGGGTAATGTCAGAATCCTCATTTTCCTTTCCCCTCTTGATACTTGTACTATATGATCCTATCTCTTCTTCTCTCATTTTCATCTTATCTTATCTTATTGCACAGCCACTAGGGCTAAGGGGTCTATGATGTCATAGTAGTCTAGGCCGTTCCATAGCCGGCCCTTAGTTGGCCCAAGCGCAGTCCTCATGTAATATATAAGTAGTTGGTAGTGTATAGTGTAGTTTTCTCATGCTTGGTATTCATCATCTTTAGGTGCATTCACTTTGAGTGTGATCCTGATAGAGCATAGCCCCAAGTTTGATGAAACACTTATCCACATATTCCAGCAGGGCATATGAGATGACATTCTTATGTTCGCTAAACAAGCAAACTCCTTCCTGGTATTCTCCACAAGCCTATGCAAGTGGGAATGTGAGCTAAAAAAGGCAGAGGCTTCTTTACTCACATACAAAGCCCGTAAGGCACTTAACCCTATGGCAAACAAGTTTACCCCTAACACATGGCACACTAGGAACCCTGCCATTGCTGGAGGACCAAACCCCCAGCCCAATTCTAGTCAGTCTGTTTTTGGAGCTCCTAGGACCACACCATAGGCACCTACACCACAGGCTGCTAATGTGCCTGGAACATATGGAGGAAGAGGCATGCCTATGGATATTGGGAAGGCACAAGCTGAGGGGAAGTGCTTTTGATGTGGAAAGCTCTGGCCATGTTTTGATCATCTTCCACGAGCTCGCCAGCCTCACATGCACTTCATCAAGTTTAAGGGCATAAAGATCTTCTACCAAATAGCAGAAGAACTTGTGGACACAATAAAGCTAGTGGAAACAGGTTTGGTGCCAGGTTTTGTCAAAACCAAGCAGAAGTAGGCTCACCTGCATCGGTTAGATCTAAGGACAAAGATGTTTCTTCACTATGCTCTGATTGTAATACTATATGCAATAAATTTTCTGTGTTGACATGTAAACCTCAGAGTGAGATTAAGTCCGAAGAGCCTACAAAAACAATAACTATATTAAAGAACAATAAAAAGGAGAAGGTTTTGGGTAAACCTAGAAAAACCCCATGTAAGAAAAACTCTAAAAACAATATTTTGGAAGTACACTGGAGTGACAAGTTAGTCTCACTTCTGATAAGAGGATCAGCTGGAGTGGCCAGTTATGACCTCTTCATGGGAGAAGTAGCGGTTGTCCCAGCTCACAGTCAAGTACTGATCTCCATCAAACTTCATGTTGCTGTCCTGATAGGGCATTACAGGAGAATTGCCCCAAGATCTGGCTTAGCAGTGAAGGTGTCCATTGCAACAGGCACAGGTGTAGTAGATTCCAATTATCATGGAGAAGTGAAAGTCCTGTTGATGAACCATTCCAACAAGAACTTCCATATATCCATAAATGACAAAATCGCTCAGCTAATATTGGAAAAAATATCCAACCCAGAAATCATTGAAAAAGAGAAAGCCAAGCTCAGAGAAACCTCACGAGGATCAAAGGGCTTTGGAAGTACTGGAATGAAGTGAGTGTGCAAACTCTCAGATGAGCTACATATAGTTGACCCTTGGTCAATCCAATGGATAAGGCAGCAAGCCTATAAGGATGATGGGTTGGTGATTAGACAACTAAAAGAGTTTGTACATGACAAGCATATAGTCAGAATAAACAAAGAGTTTTTAACATATTTGAGAAAAATGAGTAATGAAGAAGCTTTTATGGTGCTTCATGACCTACAGCAAAAATCTAAATTTAAGAAAGCATCAGAGCAATATAAAGCCAGAAATTCTCTTGAGGTCCCTGCTATGATCTATGTGGATTTGGGCATGACTCTGGAATGTACAGCTCTTATTGACTCTGGATATATAGGTTCATCGATAGACAAAAAGTTCATTGAGCAAAAGAAAATTGATACAACTAAACTGCCATGTCCCATTCGAGTCTACAATGCTGACAGTACATTGAATAAGGCTGGTAGCATAACTGAATTTGCTACTGTTGAAATGAAAATAGCTAATTACATGGAAAAAATCTCATTGGCAGTTATGAACTTAGGCCCAAACCAGCTATTCTTGGGCTACAATTGGCTCTGCACACATAACCCTGTGATCAACTGGCCGATGGGCCAGATTGAATTCCAGTGCAAAGATGACCATATGCCTGCACTTATAAAAGATGATGAAGATGAAGAATTGGATGAGCTTGACCACTCAGAGGGTGAACAGTTATTCCAGATAAATATGGACTTCCTGTTTAGAAATACAGCTACAGACATCGCTGCTAAGGAGTTTGTTGAAAAGAAAAAGAAAACATTTGAAAAGGCCACCCCCTCTTATATCCATGACTTCACTGACATCTTTGCCAAGGAATTGTTTGATGAGCTACTGCCTTGCTGACCCTAGGACCACACTATAGAGCTGATGCCAGGAGACCACACAGTCGATTGTAAGGTCTACCCTTTAGGCCCAGGAGAGCAAAAGGAGCTTGATGTGTTTCTTGAAGAAAATTTACATTCAGGATGAATCCATCCTTCCAAAAGCCCGTTCACATCTGTGTTCTTCTTTATCAAGAAAAAAAATGGCAGGTTGCGTCCCATCCAAGACTATAGAAAATTAAACACCATTATTGTAAGAAACCGATATCCATTACCCCTTATACACGAACTAGTTAATAAACTGAAAAAAGCAAAATACTACACCAAATTCAATATTCAATGGGGATATAATAACATAAGGATGGTGGATGGAGACGAGTGGAAGGCAGCATTCCAGACAAACAGAGGCATTTTCAAGCCCCTAGTAATGTTCTTCAGGTTGACCAATTCCCCGGCTACATTTCAAACAATGATGAATAGCCTGTTCAAAAACCTTATTGACTGAGGAGTAGTCATTGTCAACATCAACGACATCATGATATTTACCAAAACAATAGAAGAACACAGAAAGGTGGTTAGAGAGGTGTTAGAAATTCTATGACATGAACATTTGTATTTGAGACATGACAAATGTGACTTTGAAGTCATCAAAACATAGTTTTTGGGGTTGATCATATTATGCCAAAATGTAAAGATGGAATCCAAGAAGGTAGCAGCTATCAAAGATTGCCCTATGCCTCAAACACAAAAGCAACTTTGAGGCTTCCTCAGGTTCCTCAACTTTTATCGCTGCTTTGTTAAAAACTTTGCTCAAATAGTGTGTCCATTGAATGTGCTCACATCAGAGAAAAAGACTTCATGTGGACCCCTGAGTGCACTAAAGTGGTTGACAAATTAAAAGAAACAATAATGATGGCACCTGTGCTAGCTATGCCAATGGATGACGATCTGTTCTGAGTCAAAACCAATGGCTCTGGGATTGGTGTTGGTGCAGTCCTGTCTCAATTGCAAAATGGAATTTGGTATCCTATTGCCTTTATATCCTGCTCCCTCAACAACACTGAAAGAAACTACCATGCCACTGATCTAGAGATGCTCACAGTCATCTTCATGCTCCAAGAGTGGAGGCAATATCTATTAGGAGCCTTACATCCATTTAAAATACTTGTCGACCATAAAAACTTCGAATACTACTGATGTCCTGTTGATTTATCACACTGTCAAGTACAATGGCAACAAATAATCCAAGAATATGATTTTAAGTTTACTCATCAATCAGGCAAAACAAATCCTGCAGACCCTCTGTCCAGGAGGCCAGACTATGAAAAGGGGGTAGAAAATGACAACAAATCAAAAATCCTTTTTCTGGATTATCTATTCGATGCCACAGGACCAAATCCTGAATGTGTATGCTCTTGTGCTCAGACATGGCATTCTATCGAGTTGCTTGTTACTCAATACCAGTCTAAGGCTGAGAGATAAAGGAGTAGAGAACCCAAAGTCACAGTGGACAGTTAAAAAAGGGTTAATATATTGGTGTGACCTTTTATATATACCTTGGGAAAAATCACTATGTGAAAAAGTCATAAAAGAAAACCATGATCACCCATTAGCAGGTCACCCATGTGTAAGGCACACCAGAGACCTCATAATGACATGATACTACTGGCCAACTCTAAAGGTTGATGTTGAAAGATATGTCACAGGCTGTGATTGCTGTCAGAAAACCAAAAACTGCCCTATCACTGCAAAAACCCCTTTAACTCCCAATGAAATCCCCATAGCACCTTGGGAGATTATTTCCATTGACATTATTGGCCCCCTATCTGAGTTGCAGGGCAAGGATGCCATCCTTACAGTAGTGGACTGATTCTCAAAAATGATTCATTTATTTGCCATCTCATCAACAATAACAGCTCAAGGAGTCACGATCATCTTCTGTGATCATGTATTCAAACTCCATGGCACCCCGAAAAAAGTAATTTCTGACTGAGGCCCTTAGTTTGTGTCAAATTTCATGACCAGCTTATATGCCTTGCTGCATATAGAAGGAAATCCCTCCATAGCATACCACCCTCAAACAGATGGTCAGACAAAAAGGATAAACTCCAAAGTAGAGCTATACCTTTGGACATACATGAATCATAAGCAAAATGATTGGGTTGAGTGACTCACTCTTGCCAAGTTCACTCACAATTAGAGAACCTCTAGTGCTACACAGTCCTCACCATTCCTATTAAGCTACAGTCAACAACCACTTATTACCATAGACAGAAGGAGAGAAGTGAGGTCAGAAGAAGTGAAAGAGTTCATAGAAAAGATGAAGAAAGCCTTTGACAATATGAAAGCCTCATTAGGCAGAGCTGCCAAAGAGATGAAAAAATACTACAATCAAAAAATGTGTACTCCCATTGAGTATAGCACCAGCAACCAAGTCCTAGTGGATGGAAAACACATCTTTATGGATAGACCAACCAAGAAGCTTGAGGACAAACAATATGGTCTCTTCAAGGTTGTTAAAAAGGTCGGCCTGGCCACTTATCAACTTGAGTTACCTCCCAGCTGGAGAAAAAGGATTCACCCAGTGTTCCATGAGTTGCACCTGTGGCCATATAAAGAAGGTGTTTACCCTTTGCAGAAAAAGGAACTGCTACCACCAGTTGTTAATCCACAAAAAGACGAATATGAAGTTGAGTCAATTATTGACATTAGAAAATGCTGAGGGAATCTAGAGTACCTCATACACTGGAGAGGCTATCCCCATGAAGAACACACGTGGGAACACAAGGCATACGTCATGAATGCCAAGGGAGCATTAGCCCAATTCTACAAAGAAAATCCTTTAGCAATAAACGTCACCTTATTCAAAGCTTGCGACTGCGACCTGTGTACAGAAAATAAACCCATGTTTGAAAGTGACCATTTCAAAGCTTTTGCCACATCACTTACTCGACTTCCAAGCCACCTATTCAAAATCCCATCAACTCAGGAGCATCGACCTTGAAAAGGGGGTAATGTCAGAACCCAAAAAATCCATTATACTTTTCACCATGGCTGTTGCCCCTAAATCATTATCTTATCTTATCACACAGCCTCCAAAACTATCTCATCAGGTCTAGACTCAGTCCAGCCCCATTAATAATAACATCATAACGTGTTTCCATCACAATCTGGGCTCTCATAGCCCATGACCCTATGCTTAGTAAGCTGATGTCACTATGACATCATTATGATATCATACCCTTTACCCATGCCTGCCCTAAATCCATGTAGTCAGTATATAAGTAGTCGATCCCCCATGTATATTCCCTAAGTTTGGAATTCTCATCACATAGTCTCTCACAATGCTTTGTGTGGAGTCTGATAGTATTTACCAAACAAACTCACAATGAGCTCCCCCCATCCCAGCCTTATGACCACACCATTGCCCTTCATAAGTTATTCACTCTAAAGGTCACCAAGGTCTATCCACTCAACCCCAAGGAGATGAATGCCTGCCATGTGTTCATTGAAGAGCACCTTAAGACCAGCTGTATCTGACCTTCCAAATCCCAGCAGGCCTCTTCCTTCTTCTTTATCCCTAAAAAGAATGGCTTGATACAACCTTGCTAGGATTACTGCTACTTGAACTTGCATACCATCAAAAACACCTATCCCCTTCCCCTTATCTCCATGCTCATGGACCAACTTAAGGGCTCAACCATCTTTACTAAGTTCAATGTTCAATGGAGCTACAACAATGATCATATAAAAGATGGCAACCAATGGAAGGCTGCCTTTATTACCCCCCAAGGACTTTTTGAACCCACAGTAATGTTCTTTGGTTTGTGCAACTCACCTGCAATATTCCAGGCATTTATGAATGACACCTTCAGTGATATGATAGCTGAAGGCTGGCTCCTAATCTACATGGACAACCTTCTTATCCACTCTTCCAATCTCAAGACATACCATGAATGAACTCTCCATATCCTACAATGCCTCCACAACCACCACCTTTGCCTTAAACTATCCAAATGTGAATTCAACAAAGATGAAGTTGAATATAGTGACTTCAAAAACTATTGCAATAACTAACCCTGATGTAGTGTGCAAAGCATACTGCAAATACCCATGGGAATTATGCTTAGCCTTGGTGAGACGAAATATAGTACATACTCCTGGCTACAAATTGATTCTTGGGTCATGTGATTTTATACAGGGGCTGTGGAGATATGCTCATTTGAAAACAGCAATACCATTGCAATGGTTTTTTCACTTTTGTCAGAAAGGTGGAATCCTAGCAAAATCAAATGATATTTGGCATTGTTTGGTCATACAAACAAAGATACACATATAAATAGTACATCTGAGTTTGAAACAGTTCACATGCTTTTTTATTCTCAACCACCATTATCATAAGATCTTTGTTTACTACTCAAAAGAATACCATCCTCTCTATGCTTGATACAGGTCACTCTGCTCACCACATTTCCTCTACCACTAGTTTCCATGTCTCCTCCATATCCAGGCTCTGCTCCAAAGAGCATTTTGAGCTCCAGAAGTCCACTGAAGGCCATCCATTCAAGCTTTCTCCAGCCAATGTTTGCCATGCCATTTATTTCATCACTACTCACAAGGCAGAGAATGCTGTTCAGGTGACCAAGACCCTCACCAATATTATCAACAAGCCTCTCTCCCCCAATACAGTCTTCCAGCACTTGAAAAAGACTGGCATGAAAGCTGTAGTCAAGTGCAAACAGCCTCTCCTCACTACCAAGCATTGCAAGGCTCATTTGGACTTTGCTTTATGCTCACAAGAACTGGACTCTGGAGGACTGAAAGAAGGTAGTATGGTCTGATGAGACCAAGATCAATTGCCTTGTGTCAGATGGATGCAAATAGGTGTGGAAAAAGCCAGGTGAAAGGCTTAATGACAAGCTGGTAGAGGGGACTGTCAAGTTTGGAGGAGATTCTGTGATGATATGGGGGTGTATGACTTGGCAGGGAGTTGGCTATGCTATCAAGATTGATGGTAGGATGGATGGGGACCTGTATCTTCATATTTTGAAGGATGAACTGCTGGATATCCCACAGTATTATGGTCTTCATCCTTCTGACATCATCTTTCAGCAAGACAATGACTCCAAGCATACCTGCAGAAAGGTGAAGGAATGGCTAGAGGAGCAGGAATTCCAGACTATGGTGTAGCTTGCACAGTCTCCTGACTTAAATCCCATTGAACACCTTTGGGGTTGTTTTAAAAGGAGGCTGGCAGAGCATGAATATCCTCCTAATGGAATCCATGAGTTGTGGAAAAGGATTTAGGTGGAGTAGGAGAAGATACCAGTTGAGGAGTGTCAGAAGTTGATTGAAAGCATGCCTAGGAGAGTGCAGGCAGTGCTTAAGGCCAAGGGAGGCTATACCAAGTACTAATATATCCAAAATATCTACTTCATATTAAAAGTGAAAAAACTGTTGCAATGGAGTCACTGTTTTCAAATGAGCATATCTCCGCAGCCCCTGTATCAAATCACATGACCTAAGGGTCCATTTGTAGCCTGGAGTATGTACTACATTTCATCCCACCAAGGCTAAGCATAATTCCCACAGGTGTTTGCAGTATGCTTCGCACACTGCATCAGGGTTAGTTATTGCAACAGTTTTTGGAGTCACTGTATATTTCATGAGCAGTATTTTCTGCAGGCAGGAGATGACTACTGGAGCTAGTAGGTAGTGATACTGGTAAGGGCATAGCTCTTTCCTTGCCCTTTCCCTTAGGCTTTATAGTTTGGTCCTGGCAAGTAAATTGGGAGAAAAGGAGGGCACTAAATTTACCTCTATCATGGCTATGTTGGAATTCTGGGACTGCCATGGCATAAAAATTATTGACAAGGGCTTGAAGGTGAGCAGAGCATTTGAGGCAACAACTGGGAGGCATAATTTCAAGCTCTGTTTGAATATTGCTGCACTGCATGTAAGATTTGCATGCCAAAGTTGCCACCTTGTGGCAAACTTGAATACCCTTATTAATGCATCAAAACTACAGTCATGCCTGGATGTTGTTACCCAATGGTCTGCTCAATGTCATGTCTACTTTCTGTTGAACAATACTATTATCTTTGATGACAATTAGTGAATAAAATGGGTATACCCCCAGGTGTCAAAGCTATGACCCACACCTGAACCCAAGAATATACCCACACCCACATTGCAGGTGTGGATACATCCATAAGTTCATAAAATCTGACCCATAGGTGTACCCACATATGGGTTAACCCATGGGTCAAGTAGTATTTCAGGTAATACCAATGGTCTATGAACAAGTATGCTAGTTTGGTGTCATATCATCCCAATGATATTGCTCTTCACATCTGGAAGCAAACTAATGGATATGATGTTATTTGTCTCAACAAGCTGCAGTGTGGTCCAATGCCCAATATACAGCAGCACATAGGTTAATTGCTAGAACATGTGATTCTGTACATGTGACAGAATCAGGCAATCATGGCTGAACAGCCACTCCACATTGACCAAGGTAGCTGTGATATGTAAGAAAAATGAGTAAGAAAAATATCAGATGAACTTCACTTACCAGAGATGCTCAGATAGTCACATGCCATGTGTGAGAGTTGAGAATAGGTGGCATGGTGCTTATACCACCAATTAAGAGCATCCAGAGTACATTCAACATCAGTAGAAAAATAATGGCTGAGTTCATTATGTGTTTCTGTTACTTTGGGGACAGCAAGGGCTGGCATGGCATCAAAAATGTTGGCCTAACAATAAGGGAGTTAGAATCTCAAGCATGAGCAAGTACTCAGTTAAAACTACATACCAGGACCTCAGATGGCCCTATAATCTCCTTGATCTCTGAGTAGGATTCATTTATTGCAGTATATTTGTATTTGAATTGATTGCATACCAGGAGTTCAGTAGTATCTATCCAATTGTCTTCCCACTGGGCAGACTGGAAATATTTGAGTTTGTGGCAGGGATGGAGGACTAGAAATAACAGACACATTAGCTTAATGTGGCATGTAAAGTGGTATGCACCCATGGCAATTCTGTATGCCTCCAAAAAATCAGTGATTGAATAGTATCAGTTCAGTGTGCACCATGCCACTTTTATGGCAGTGTAAATGGGTGGCACAATGCTATGGTCATTCTAGAAGATCTTGAATTTCTCCTCAATCAAGTCCATGGCCAGAATTACCATGGCAAGGTTATGTATCAAACAAGAAAAGAAAAGTGTAGCATCCTTGAGAACCTGTGCACAATCTGGTCAGCACAGCCACCTATATGCTGAAACCTCACAATACTAACTCACCTTCAGGATATCCCACAGCTGCCTCAACAAGTTCTACTTGTTCTTGGTAAGCTCTTATTTCCTGCAGTCTCTTTCCTGGGTAATTGTGTCTACAGCAACTTTTGTGTGTTAGTGCATAAGCTAACATATCAAAGGACAAGTTCCAGCAAGTTGCCATATCACATAGGATATTTGTCACCTCCTGCTCCAGTTGCTCAAGGATGTACCTTCACTTAAGGAGGAGTTTTATTGTGAAGTAGACCACTTTGAAGCAAAGGGTTTTGATATATAGTATGGCAAGCTATCATCATTAGACTTTTTTTTTTTTAATTGCTTCATACCTTCATAAGTGCTAACTGCATTGGATGGACTCACTTTTGCAGCTGCTGTTGCTCCATATTGCTCATTTCATCAAGTTCATTTGCCCAACCTTTGATATTATCATGCTCATCTGCGTTATTTTCCAGTCTGATTTGCTCAGCAATTGGCTCATCTTCAATTTCAACTTCTTGGCTTAGCACTACAATTTCACAAACCTGTTCATTTTTGGCATCACCTTCACCTGACTCTGCAAGCCTTGAATTGCCTGTTTTCAGCTTCAACTTGAATGTGCCAAGGAGTGACTTTGCCACAAGATTCACCATGTGTA
>JBBPQW010000216.1:0-30257 GCA_038092695.1 Boletus rubropictus
GGCGGGCAATGATCAGTCCTCCGTCAAGTCAGTTTCGACAGCCTCGTCCTCCAAGTCCTCGCACTCAACAATCCCGACATCTATTCAAACTGTCAATGCTGCCGTCCAGTCAACCGTACGGAGGGGTGTGAAGCTCATTGTTCGGCCTCCGAAGAAGGTCAAGATCTGAGTAGACTAGCACCCCAAACATCTACGTAGCCCTTGATAATCCTAGTGCCTACCCGCGGGTTTGTACGGTGTTGACGGGTACGGGTACGGCGTTGGCTGGCCGACCCGCGGTGTTACCCGTGCTATACCCTATTTGTAGTCGGGCGTCTACCCTGATTAGAAGACTTGCCGCAGTCCGTGAGATAGGGTCGGCATCTTATGGCAAATACTCAGCGCTTGCATGCTTACTCACTCTCAAATCATCATCTCAAACGCCACTTGACCCCTCCGCGCCTGAGATCTAGAGACCTGACAGGGGACGTCGACGCACCGTATAACCGCCAGGCTTGATAGGCGAAGCACATGCCGAAGTTTACTTCTAGTGCTAGTAACGCAGGTCGTCCTGCTCTCCGTAGAAATCAGGTTGGTGCTACCATCTCACGAGCATCTTTGTCAAAGAGACCATGTTCCCCCCTATAGGCCTGTCGCTCTTGTCGTAAGCGAAAGCTTGTATGTCGTGGTCATGTCAGGTCAGCCTTCCAAGTGCTGAGCAGTCTGAAAACAGAAATGTGATGCCGCTCGTCCTCATTGCGGTACTTGTGTCAAGTCAGTCGTTTTCTTCCGAACGGAGCACGGTTCTCATTTTTGTCCAGACAGTGGCAATCTTTAATCAGTGTTCCCGTACCTCCCGGATATGCGTAAGCACGCTAGCTAGGTGATGATGCTTTGGTGCTTAAAAGTGGCCAGACACCCGTCAGAACCGCAATGCGTTTACGACCCGGTGGATGGGTTGACACTTGCTCCAGACACAGATCCGATTGAAAAAATACGGATGCTTGAAGAGGAAGTCTGTACGCACGTATCTATTTCGCGGAGCTGGCCACGTAAGATCTTACACAATTCCAGCGAAGCTCAAGACCCAGCTGCAAGAGCAGAGCAACATCGTGTCACTCACCCATCATAACCAAGCTTATTATAGGCTGGGATCAGCTTCATCCTCGTCGGCGTCCGGTGGTCAAACACCTGCCATAGAGAGCAATTTTTTACTTCACAGTATGAAGAATGCCTCTGCATTTGCGCTTCGACAGGATAGTCAAAGTCCAGAGCTGCACGGAGTAACAGATCGAAGTTCCGCCGACACGGCCCCGCAACTCGTCTACTCGGGGTGGAATCCAGACCTCCCGGAGCCTCATATACTAAACCACTAGTTCGTGGCGATTTTCTTTTCCCCTCCACCGAAGTAGCGCTGACTTCGCAACACAGTATAGATGTATTCTTTAAATGTGATCCTTGCGGCCCGCGAATATTCCACCGCTCTTCTTTTCTGTCTTCAATGCGCCTTCATCCTCGGGACCCTGCATTCCCACATTCTGCCATTCTCCATGCCATCGTAAAGTCTTTTCTTGATCCATTCATCTTACTGACTCGCAGTCTAGTGTGCGTCAGCCTCTCGCTGGTCATCACGCAACACGTCTGTGCTTCCTGATGGGTCTCGCTGTGATGAGTTTGCCGAATACCACGCAAGCAAAACACGGCAATATATTGACAGAACGATGGTTACAGGAGAAGACATATTTCAAGCTGTTCAAGCTTGCATCCTCCTTTCTTGGTATTTCTATCAAGAGGGCCGATGGGTTGAAATCTGGATTTTTGCCGGCTTCCAGACCCGCGTCGCAGTGCCGTTGCGTCTGAATTGCCCGGGAACATTCTGTACACATGGCAGTGGCCCCCCAGGCGGATATTTACCACCTCCAAAAGACATTCGTGATCTCGAAACCCGACGGCGTACTTGGTGGATGTCAGTGATGTTTGACAGGATCGTCTCTGTTGGTGGCTGGATCCATGCAATTGACGAGCAAGATATCGGTACTGAGCTTCCATTGAGGGGCGAAGACTTCGATAGCGAAGTACTGATAACCTCTGCTGGATTATCCCCTTGCTAATCTAGAGATCAGCAACTGATTCCGAGCAATCCCCAAGACATGAGCTCGGAAGACGTATTCACAACGCATCTTCCCCGATACACTGATTCCTTTCTACTTCTTATCAAGGCTGTCATGTTGTTTGGTCGCGTCACGGATTTCAATGTGCGAGGTAATCTACGCGCCCCAGCGGCAACAAGCAAGCACCAAGACCCTTTCGTACTATCGGGATTTAGCGAGTTGGATAACCTCGTTCATCATGATTTCCTCGAGAACCTTCCCCACGTATATAGATTCAACATCGGGGTCACCGACGTTTCAGGAAGCACTCAGTGCGTTGACATCGACTTGTACATGGTACACATAATGCCTCATGCGTGAGTTTGGCTGCATCTATCCAACCGACTTGGGTAAATGACATCGACAGAGCCACGATAGCTCTTCACAACCCTTACATGGATCTTAATAATTTACAACGCCCCTCAACTAACCGGTGTATCAAAGCTGCACAAGCAATACTCTCAGCTCATTTCATGCTTTCAGCGACTTCTCTTGACCTCACCCGACTGCATCCATTTGTTACTGTATGGGTTATCTTCTTACCTTGGACTTCAATGCCTGATGTCCACAGATCTGCTGGTACCTCGCTGCAGTTGTCCAAGTCCAGGTTTGTAGGCATTTCATAGAGACTGGCGACCACGCCAGGGAAGCTCAGGTTTGGGGGGAGATCAACGTGCTCCGGTGCGCTGATTACTCATTACAATATTTTTGATATCTGACACCCGAGCAGCGAGGCCATGTTGAACTACGGGGCAAGGTCTCTCATCGGGAGTAAGTCTTCACCGGAGAATCGGTCCTGCCTCTCATAGATCCCGCGCAGTCCGGGAAGAAAAATTACTTCAGGGTCTCATGAAAGATATTGTCAGGCTCACGACTCAGAAAAGACCTCTAGAAGTTGGACTGTCCCTCTATCCATTCTCTCATTCTACTCTTTTTGCTTTGCCGACTGTTCCTCTCGACGAAGCGCCTATTGCACCTCCGCCTGATCCAAGTTCATTGGGACAACATGACGGACTAGGTTACGATGGCGCATTTGAGATGTATTCAGGATCATCCGGGTCTTCCACTGTCCCATCATCCTCACACCGTATCGCATTATCCACTCCAAACGAAATACACAATAGACAGCATAGCACAACTTAGGGATGTCCAAGGTAACTTACTGCGTCACCTTTTGTATCCATTGGTCCATGTCATACTACATGTAACCAAGGCAGAATAAAGTACACATTGCAATCCGCATCTGACTGGCTGCATAGTGCGCCACGTGACAGTAGTGCTATGGTGGTTATTTATCAACGACCGTCGTGAGGTTGACCTCGGCGTCTCTGAGCCTCCAGCAGAGCGTCAAACTCAGCCTGCGCGGCTGCACGCTCGTCCGTTTCGGTAATAGGGGAATTACCATTAGGAAGTGGGCTAGAATCGGGGAGTATGCTGCGTCCGTGGCGCTGTCGGATAGTATCCCAAGATGACGGGCCTGTACCGCGTGAGTTAGCAGCTCTGATCTCGTCCCACCTGGTCCTGAGCCGGGTTGGATCTGACCTGGACAAGGCACGATCTACAGACTGAGTATTCTGCTACTGTGACGTCGACAACGATGGGCTTACCCGTGTTGTCCTGGTCTTGATCCCATCCCCCCTCGGGAACCAAACTCGCGTCTTGCGTGTGACTTGTGTGGTCAGGATCAGACTTGATCTCCGGCTTCTTCGCAAGTATCTCTTTGAATGCGAACCCAACCTGTCCACTTCCACCGAGTCTTTCGTCAACATGGTTCAATGCTGTAATGAATCCTTGGGGGTTTTCCAAAGAGTTCGCGAATCGATAGTGAACCAGGAATTGCCTAAAGGCACCATATGTCGATCCTATCAAAAAAGCTGCAGCCGACCCCAGACGGAGCCTCCAGACGTTCCATCTCGGTCGGGCGAGGTAGGAACCATAGCCATACACCGCAGCCGACGTTCCTGCGCCATACGTCAGCTGTGGTAAAATGCACTGTGAACCATGAACGTGAACGGTGCTGTATGGACCTACTTGCCAGTCCATGCTGGGGCCAGGCAGGAACCTGGTTGCTAATTCGTAGTCATGTGGAGACAGAACTTGTTCCTCCAGTTCAGGCCGTAAAAGTTCTGCAGTCCGGTGGCGAGTAGTAAATGTTTTGTGGAGCCATACAGTTGTGGTTAGGTAGGACATTGGAGGTGTGAAGTAGTGCGTCCATGCATTGGTCTGGCAGAATTTCCCATTCACATTACTAGTATCCTTGAACCACTGCGGCGAGCACTGCGCACACGACGATGGTCACAAGTTTCTTGGACGAGCCCTCGCCGCCACCGCCGCCAAAAGACAACGGCAGACCAAGGAGCGAGGACACAGACCCTGTCCAGCCAATCGTGTCATCTTTAGGTTTCTCAACCAAAACCACATCTGCTTCGCAATCATCTTCGACTCCTATGTTAGGCCTCGACATCCCTGCCTCTCCAGTATCACCATCCTCCCTGCCCTCCGCTGTTGATAAGGCCCCGAAATATAGCCCATTGACCGATCTTGTAGAGAGCGAGAAAGCATATGTCGAAATCCTCGCTGGCATAATTCGAGTGTGTCTTACTTCACTTCCTTGTTTCATATCCTGTCTCATCATTCGTACAGAAAGTGGCCGCTGCCTGGTCACGATCAAACCTTCCCCCGCCAGAACTCGACGTCATGTTTCGAAGTGTGGAAGGGGTATATAAGACCAACCGCACGCTTCTGGCAGTGAGATCTCCATTCCACCCGGCCTAACAACAAAATATCTGATATCTCGTAGAAGCTCAAGGAGATCGGGGGAAACCCGTCTTCTCCCAAGGCTCTTGGTGACCTATTGATGCGCTGGGTAGGCATACACTTCGATTCCCGAGAGTTGTTCTCATAGTACGGAAGATTGATGAATTAGAGCAACCTTACACGATATATGCCGACAGATATTGCATTGGATTCGACGATTGGGAGCTCGTCAACTCAAATTCGAAGTTTCATGCTGTCCTGCAAGCCTTCTCAGCATCCAATCCTCCGCCCTCTACTTTACCCCGACCCACATACTTGCTGAATCCCTCCCTCTGGACCCTCGACGCACTTTTTTTGCTACCAAAGGGGCGCTTGCAATATTACAGGAAGCTATACAGCAAATTGCTCAAAAGTACGACCCACGGAAGAAGCGATCACCGGCTGCTCACCGGGGCCCTCGGGAAGCTGGATGCTCTTCTAGCGATTCTCGAAGACAGAGCCAACAATAGTGTCGTCACTCCTGGATCATCGCAAATACCACCCAACACTGAGGTGAATCCGACTACTGTGGTACCCATGGAACCATCTGTGAATGAATCGATGGAAAGCGGTGCTCTGCTCTCCGGACAGTTTGGAGCTGATTCTGCAAGCACTGCAACATCCATGCGGGGCAGTTTTTCCTCCAGAGAGTACGTCTATCATTCCCAGCACTGACTAGACTTTTTCATATATACTTTTAGTGAACGCCTTTCGCAAGAGACAGGATCAACTTCCGTCAATCGGGAGCCCTCGCGAACTATGCCATCGTCCGTTTTTGATCTTGAGAGGCGCTTAGCTACTGAAAACACACTTGACATATTTACGATGCAACCAAAGGTTTGTGATGCAACACTACACACGTTGTTAGCTTACCCATATGTGCAGCAAATTCGATTGCAAATAGCACCACCGACCCTTCCTTACGTCCGCGAGTTACGTTTATCAGTAAAAGTGCTTATACGATTTACCCCCAAGGCCACAGGGGTGGAGGTTATCCATCATCGCGGACACCTTTATATTTTATCGGATCTGTTTCTTTTGTGTGAAGAAATGGGCCGAGATGAGAGAGCTGCTAGAGGTGATGATGGTCAAGATATGCATTTGTGTTATCCTCCGCTTTCCGGCAAAGTTCTCAATGTAACTGAGGTGCCTGGACGAGGTTGGTTAGGTTACTCTTCCAAGTACACGTGGCTGATTATATCCATAGAGAATTCTGTGCAAGTTTCTATCATGCGCAAAGAGACGCTGGTGCTGGAAGTTGATTCCCAACTCAAACGAGACCGAATTCTCAGTGAACTTCAAGAGTGTATATCGTTTTCGAAAACGAGTAAGAGTTGTTCCATTATTTCGAAGTCAGTTTTTCTCATCTATCAACCTAGTCTCGAGAGCTGCGCAAGAGCCTGTACCACCCATACCTCCTATTGATGCACCTCAATCGCCAGCTACGCGCCTCAACACCTCTGGCAGTTCCTCGAGAGAGAGGCCCTATCGAGCACTTAATCCTCGGTTACTTCCGCAATCCCAACCAGGCAACGTCCAGTTCAAGTGGGCTGACGACGCCACTTCCCCAACGGAAGGAACTCTGACAACTTCTCTGCCTAGGCAAAGCAACGATTCGCTAGTAACGTCTCCCTCACAAACTCGCCCCGAGCAGAAAAACGTGGTTCCTACCCAGCTTGAAACGACCCGTGTAGTTAACAGGGCCACAAGCAATCCTGTTACAGCAGGAAATGGACAACGGGCACCTATACTGCACGATCCGGGTCCAATGTACCCGCCGCGTGGATCTCCCTCAGGGTATGCCACCAACAGCCCGCCACCCTCATTTGCACCAGGACAAATCATCCCTCCTCTTCGGAGTGCGATTGTTCAACCGCAGTCGCCGCCTTTTGTGATGCCTGCCTCAGGCCTTCCCATGGGATCAGGTGGGGTGTATCCACCATCGATGGCGCAGAACCCTGCCCCGCAAAACTTCGCATTGAAACACCATGCTTCCATGCACTCGCTTCGTCAGCAACCTCTGCAGCATCAGCCTCCCTTGCAATCTCCTCATGGACTGAACCACCAGAACGTTTTCCCTCCTCCTAATTCCCAACTGGGTCCGCATCCCCCAAGTGGGCAGTCGTTCCTAACACGTCCATCTACTCCTCCAGTAATATCTCACCCTGTTGAACAAATTTCCAACAAGCTTCAGAAATCTGTATCGTCGCGATCACTTCATACACAATATCAGCGTAGCCAAAACCCACTGCCCCCATTACCCTCATTACTGGGTGGTTTACCCATACCACAACGCAAGAACTCGATTGGATCCCTGGACATGCCAACGTCGAGACCACTTCTCCCGTCGTTGCAAATTGGATCGAGAACCAACTCAGCTGTGGAACCCTCGATTTTGGATCCGAGTCCTCCCACGTCTCCAGCTGAAGAACGTAAGTCACTCGGACCCATACGGTCTGTAGTCACGGCACAAATGAAGTGCAAGGTATTCCATCAGCAACAACATGCGCAATGGAGATCGTTGGGCTCGGCGGGCTTGACTCTCTACCGCCAAGAGCCCACCAATGTCAAGCAGCTCGTTGTGGCAGGTAGCAAAGAAAAATCAACTCTCATTTCGACGATCGTCTTGACCGATGGAGTTGAAAGGGTGGGCAAAACTGGCGTGGCAATTGAGCTGAGTGATGCTGTAGGCGCGCGAACAGGCATCATTTACATGATCCAGCTCCAGAATGAAGACTCTGCGAGTACCCTGTTTAAGGCTTTACTCGTAGGCTCTGACCGGGCGGTATAAATTAGATCTTAACGGAGTACAGATGTCCCAATATCATTATAATGCAGCAGGTAACGTTATAAGCTGAGCGCAAAGTGAAAAGTGATCACTGCCGCATATCCCGAGCTGAGGCAAGCCCCACACAACATCTTCTATGCGATGAGGTTGAAGGTAACCCGTCACGTGCGTTCTACTCTCTGGGGCATCTAGGATGAAGATGTAATCTGCGTACTTAGTAAGCTACAGGAAATCTCGATAAATCTTTGCAGGGCAATTACCTATGGTCGTCTTCCAGTAATGCGTGAAACTAGTCCACATTGGCTCACAAGCGCCGGCTTTTTCTGTCGGAAAGAACTTTCTGGCACCGTATGTCGCGACATCGTTGCCCTCTAGTAGCGATGACCGTTGTCCCTCGTCATATGCACTCCGCAAGTGGCGCCCAACAAGGGTAGACAGCTCGCTGTCCGATAACAATCTGTCGGAGGGTTTGGAATCCCTCGAGTTTCGAATGACCCTATCGGGATCCCCTTCTTCCTTACAGCCTTCGTCCGCCTCTCTCATGATGGACGAGAGTGCAGTTGGGTCTATGGAGGCATGCACAACACGCGAAATTCGCAGCAGTTCTTGCTGCTCGGGAGACAGCGGTTCACCAACAAGCAAGGAGTACGCGGGATCATCGGGAGGAAAATTGAAGTCTGTTCGATGTGCGGATTACAATGGAGCTGTGGGTGCATGGGCCCCTGAGGGTTCTCACCTCCTGCTAAGATACAGGGCCAATCACGGAGTTGCCAGCACTCTTGAGACGCGATGACCTCGCGAACCAGGAGACTAGCTTGCCTGCGACCAACTTTAGACCTGAGCACAAAAAGGTGTGAATTTAAGTAACCTACCTCGCCCTTTCGTAGGTATACCTATGGAGAATTCACGTCAGTGGAATTGTTGAAGAAGGTGGTCGGCACAGACGCGGGATGCCAAAACAGATGCGTCGTTGCGACAATGTAGCTCTGGGTTTCTGACTCTGGACCTATACTTTGAAGCGCCACGACTATTGCGACGTTCTTGGTTCGATGGCTCGACCCGATGCGTGCCTGAGTACTCAGTTCAGGGTTGCTATGCACTTCCAACGTATCATACTCTATCACAGCTTCATGCACGCTGCGGAACATGGTATTCCTGTACGCAACGAGGCATCCATGGGGTTTATCCGTGCCACTCGCATAAGAGTAAGCGTATCCAGCGAGATCGAGCACAGGAAGGAGCTTGTCCAGCCCGTCAACTTCCTGAAATTCGTTAGGTCGTGCCCGAGAATCGATGTTGGACTGCACAGACCTGCATACACAGGATGTCAGCGTCATGGGAGAGTATCTCAGCATGAAGCATTGGGATCCTCTCCTTCGCTTTAAGGGCTTTACCACTGGTTGGGAAGAGCTCTGGGCCTGTGATTGATTGGGACTTGATTGTAAACATGCACATTAACTCGACGCACGGACGAGACACTGGGCGAGCAGCTACAAGGATATACTCTGAGCGACTTGCAGGCGTATGCACAGGGATGTAAGTACGGACGTTCCATGTCATGACCCTGACCGCCCGAGCGAGAGGTTGGTCGAGCGGCTTGAGCGGTGTCCATGGCCTCTGGAGTAAGAGGGGACTTGTCTGATCGCTATGTTTGGGCTGTTTTTCTTTCCAAAGCTTCTTCTCCAGACGTTTGAGGCGTTTTTCCTCTGCCTGGACGATCTGTTCTGGTGTAGGCTCATAACCCATCTTGAAGCAGGGAAGATGACGTAATCGTGGACCAACACCTTCCTGGCTACTGGCACATGTTCAGGCTCTTCTCCACGGCGGGCCTTTCGACGACGACCTCCCTTCGTCGTACAACTAGCTCGCTCCCTTTCCCCCGCAGTGCCAGCCATTATCATCACCCCCGGATTCTCCCGCCCACCCGGTCAAAGTCTTTCGCTTCTATGGCTCCACTTCAAGATCGATCAGTTATTCCAGATGATACCTTGACATCTTTTGGCAATTTCGACCTTGTTCAGGGTTTCAAACTAGGCTATACTGATGTGGCCGTCTCAAAATGGCGGAGTCGTGTCAGCGGCTTGACCCTTGTTCATCTAGATTATGAGGGTGCGTAGCTAATTTTTTTTCCCCCCGGAGCTTCTGAATCTGCCGCCAGCTCCACTCATCAATGGATACTTTGTTGTCGCCACCGAGAGTGAGCTACTTCGTTCATCTCGCAGTTGTTTCTGCCTTGCTCACTCTCTCAGTCTTCAATGACAGTGGCTGTCCTCACACCCTAGAACAGTGAGCCGTTTCACATGCTCTCCATATTCATCTTACCCAGGATGGTGCCAGCCTGGTTTTCATGGGCTCGGAGAAGTATCCATACAAAGGCATCATAGACCATCTCGCTAACCGCGGTTTCTCTAACGGCACGAATGCGTGGACGGATAATGACCATACAGGCAAGTCACGTCGTCCTCCCGCGCCATCTTCTCTCACATCAACTTCCATGCAGCCTATACCGCTTCAACAGCTGGAGAACAGGGTTTTCTTCAGCTCTTGCCAATATATCTCGATCACATACTATATCCAACAATGTCTAAAGCCGCTTTCGTGACAGAGGTACAGTCGGCTTATTCAGCTTAGGAAGCACTTATTCCGTTAACTTGTAGGTTCACCATATCAACACGAAAGGCGAGGACGCTGGTGTGGTGTACAGCGAAATGCAGGGGCGCGAAAACACCTCTGGCGATCTGATGGCTCTTCGGTTAGCGCTGATCCGTTAACGGTTTTATCCATGCTAATATCTCCTTTAGGTCTCAACGTATCCTTTACCCTCCTGGCAGCGCTTATCGTAGCGAAACTGGTGGCTTAATGGAAGCCCTGCGCGTTCTCACCGTAGAACAAAGTAAATCTTTCGTTGACCTACTTTCACTAACTTATACCCACTTTGCAGTTCGGCAATACCACAGCACATATTACGTCCCTCATAACCTGTCGTTGATAGTCACTGGAAGGCTTTCAAGTGGGACCAGATCTCTTCTCTCTGTTCTTCAAGAGAAGGTTGAGCCTAACATTATTGCACATGGTCAAAATCAAGGGCCGCGTCCAAGCGGCTGGAAACGACCATTTGTGGAGACGGTCAGTGCCAACCGCGAGCGCATTGAGGAGGTCACGAAGGAAGCTGTGGAGTTTCCAGAGAAAGACGAGAGTCAGGGTGAATTACTCGTCACGTATAATGGCCCGCCTCTAACGGCATTCTTGGAACGAAAGGTTTCCTTGTTTTCACGATTTTTTGAGTAACTTGCTCAATACAGTTTCAGGCTTTGGACATATTATCTGTCTACCTCACGTCATCACCCGTAGCTCCTCTGAACAAAGAATATGTTGAAATAGAGTCTCCCCTTTGGTAAGACTCCATCTTCACATCATGTTATCGTACTTATGCCCTTGAAGTTCTTACATCTGTTTCAGCGAGGATGCTCGCGCTACAATGGTAGATATACCCGTTTACATAGGTTCGGTGCCTGTGGAATACTTGGACATCTTTGATGGGAAGCTCTCTGCGAGTTTCCGTCGCATTGTTACTGAAGGCATTGACATGACCCGGATGTCGATGGTCATCAACCGGGACGAACGTCAAGTGGGAATATTTTTTGACCTTTCGCAGGTTTGTTGCTTCACTGACTCGAATATCTTAGTTGCGGAGCAAACTTGAATCTGCCAAAGGGGATACTTTTTCAGGCACGATAATAACAGATTTCTTGTACGGAGCAACTGATGGCTCGGACCTGCGAGGGGCTTTGGACGAGATTAAGTATTATAATATCCTTAGAGCATGGAATAGCTCACAATGGACAGGACTCTTGAAGAAGTGGGTCATATGCATATTACTTTATGTGATACTTAAAGGTGTCACAAGGTACTTCGTCGACCAGCCCTACACTGCCGTTATCGGAAGGCCCTCGGCAAACCTTGCGGAGGAACTTGAGACGGCCGAGAAGGCTCGCCTGGCCGCACAAGTCGAAAAGCTTGGACCCGAGGGACTTGCGGGGGCAGGACAGGAGCTTGAGGCTGCGAAAGCCGAGCATGAATTGCCCATTCCGAAAGAGGTTCTAACTTCATTCCCAGTTCCAGATGTGAAGAGCATATCGTGGATTCCTGTGAAGAGCGTGCAAGAATTAGGCAAGGGTAGAACTGTTACTTCCAGGCCTTCGTTGCGATCGGATCTTGAAAAATATATTGAGAGCGATGGCGAGCCATCGACGATGTTTATACAATACGATCACGTTAAAGTGAGTTTCTTTCAGTCGAAATGATATCGAGCCTGACAGATTTTATAGTCTGATTTTGTGGGAATTCATGCATTCTTCTCGCTTGCAAATGTGCCAGACGAACTCCGCCCGTTCGTAAATTCTTGCTACACCTGTTCGCTGACTCATTTCGTAGATATCTCTCCACCTATGCCACTGCGTTCTTCTCGTTGCCTGTCAAGCTGAAAAATGGCGAAACGTTGGGTCATGAGGAAGTCGTTAACCAGCTTGATAATCTGACCGTTTCGTATGAAGCGGGGCTTGGGTTATCAGATCAATTCACCGAATTTGTGCGCATAAGTTTCAAGGTTGAGATAGCACATTATGAGTCCGCCGTCACTTGGCTTCGCGATCTTGTCTGGGGCGCTGTGTTTGACAAAGAAAGGTGAGCAAATGTCTCTCAAGTTGTCATAAGTGAATAACTGGGGGAAAGACTTCTTGTTTCGGCTGCTAAACTTGCCCAGTCCCTTCCCGAGCTCAAACGTGATGGTAACAATATCTTGTCATCTGTGTGGGCTGAGATGTTATTTGACAAGAGTTCAACCTCGCTTGCTGGCGCAATCTTGACTCAAGCGGAGTTTGTCCCGAAGCTTATTAAAGGCCTTCAGGAGTTTCCAGAACAGACGGTTGCTGCCTTTGAGAAACTGCGAGAGTATCGTGCGTACCACCTTTTGGCATATTCATATTCCCACCAAACTGCAATATTTGTAGTGACTGACCCCTCGGGAATCCGAATATCCGTCACTGGAAACGTACTGGGTCTCGAAAAGCCCCGTAGTACATGGCGTGAAAAGTTCAGTCACCTTGACGTAAGTACCAGTTTCGCCAGGCTTGCCTCTCCTTTCCCACTTTTCAGCAGGAGTCGCCTTTGGCGCCAGTAAAGTTGACTTGCGAAACGCTCAACGAATTGGGCAGGAACCCTGTTAGGAGGGTAGGAACAAATAGATCATCATCGTGCATTGGTTCACCCTCTTCTAGGCGGTCGTAGTTAGCTTGCCCACGATCGAAAGTTCCTTTGTTAATCATACGACCAAGGGGATTCAAGGTTTCGATCATCCGGAGTTTCCGGCATTAAGGGTCGCACTTGAAGTTTTGAATGCAACGGAGAGTTTTCTATGGGTATGGTAGTAGAAGCCTGTTCCGACCGTCAGATCGTGCTGACTCCAATCTCAACAGAGGTCGGTCCGCGGTGCTGGCCTCGCATACGGCGCATACGTGACTGCCGATAGAGAAGCTGGACTAATTACCTTCTCCCTGTACCGAGCAAGTTTATCTCCGTTCTAACAGTCGCTCTTTCTGACCTTTTACACGCAGAGCTCCAACAGCATGGAGGCGTTTAAAGAGGTGAACAATGTTGTTTTAGGACTAGTTAACGGTTCCGTAGGTTTCCATCGTTTTGCCTCCATGAGTTCAGCAGGGTAACGCCAGCAGATTGAGCTCGAAGACACAACGCTAGATGCTGCCAAGAGCAGCATCGTCTACGCTATTGCAAAAAATGTTGCTACGGCGGGCAGAGCAGTAGGTGATTCAAACATCTGAGACATTCAATTTATTCAGATCCCTGCAGGCAATCGACTCGTTTACAGACCAAGCGCTTAAGGGTC
This sequence comes from Boletus rubropictus, assembly GCA_038092695.1. NCBI lineage: Eukaryota > Fungi > Basidiomycota > Agaricomycetes > Boletales > Boletaceae > Boletus > Boletus rubropictus. The sequence continues at coordinate 13,616 of JBBPQW010000216.1, forward strand.
TAAATCAAAATCACAGCCTCAAGCTCTTGGATCAATATCAAGTTATCACCAAGGATGATATCCTGGCATCTCTCAGGAAGTACATCCTACCGATTTTCAGCCCGTCTACTTCTACCGTTATAGTCGTCACGGCGCCATCCAAAGTTGACCAGATCACAGAAGGGCTAACGGATTACGGATTCGATGTAGAGAATCGGACCCTGGAGGTCGAAGGGAGTGAAAGTGGGTCACTTGAGAGCAGTAGCATCTCCGAAGATGGTTTGGAGGAAAGTCGATGACTGTATCAGCGTATCCCTATCGGGAACTAGCTAGCACGATTTACTGTATCCCTCCTCTTTCCGATACGTCAGACCTCTTAGGCCTCGGGTTCGGGGGGGAGAGCGGAACATGGAGTCTCACTACTTCCAACGACCTCGATCATCCGCTCTTGTGCTTCGCCTGGCCGCAGTTCAACGTGACGAAGAAATTCATTTTCGACAAGAAAATGTATAGCCTGCGATAGATTGGATACTGTGACCCGGATTTCAGGTAGGAGCAGCTAAATGAGTAAGATTGTCAGAGTGGGCAGGGTGCGCAAGCAGCAAGCACCCAGTACGTTACGAAGCAGCGTTGACCGTGCTACAAACGGATTTCGCAGTGGTTTCTTCGGCTGAGAAACGCTTCTGACGAATTCTTGAAGGTGCGGGTGTGACATTCGTACTTCACCACTCTGCCCAACATCAACTTCCGGTATGCACAATGGTGTAGCAGGAACTTTGGACGATACAACTTCGGGTGCTTCGTCGTCGTCTATGGTTGACCGAGAATTTGGGCTTGCTTCCCGAGTGCATTTCGTTTTCGCACCGGCTGATTGATTCGTCGGGTCGTCGATATTTTCTGATTTGGGTCCTTTATGCTGTACTGGGTCTCCCCGTCGACGCCCCCGGCCTCTTTGGTGACCTTTGCTTTGGGATCCTCTGCTGCCACCCTCCAGAAATGACGTGTTCTGCCTGTATTTTTTTCTCGACCTAGCACTCATGTCCTCTGGGGTTATTTGCCCTCGCGCAGCTGCTTCCTCAAGCTTCCGTTTTTTATCCTGAATCTTTTCGTCCGTCGGGAATCGCCTCTTCCTCTCTGCTATCCAGGCGTTGATAGCTTCTGGTGTATCTAGCACTAGAGATGTGCCCTGAATCGCAATAGGCTTCCTAAATCTGCATCAGTCAAGGGTCAAGGTTGATGTGGCATGGGGATGCACCCTCTTAAGCTGGGGTCAGCATCCCAGTTGTCCTTCTTCTCCCACCCAGGTAGAAATATAAAATGTCGATCCATCATGTGAATCTCGACGGACTTGCGGGAGCCAGTAAATGGACAACCCTGGCGAGCGCATCGACAATTTCCGGGCTGGTACCAGCTTCCGAAAGTGAGATGATTCAAGATAGGTCTCACAGCCGTTTGTGGGTGTGCCTGCACAGACGACCGGTCCCGGAGGTACGTGGGCAACGTCGACGTTGCTCTGTTCGTCTGATTTGCAGTACCCGGGACGTAAGTCGACGAAAGTGTGTACCCGTCCGCAGTTGTGCGAGGGGAGTAGGATTGCACATATGCTTGGTAGTAATGCGGGGACATGTGGCTTGGTGCATAGTGTTGTGCATATGGATTAGTCAATGCACAAGTCAGTGCAGTGGTGTCATACAAGGGAACTGTGTAAGAGGAGGCCTTGCGAGAGGACGGATGCTGGCCATCCATTGCGCCGTTGGTGCACAGAAAATATTTCGACCACACCCGGTGCACGTGATCTCCAAGTAGTAACAGACATCAAAGAACTGGAGCAAGTCATGGACGCATGTTGTATATCGTCAATGAAGCTAAAACACAATGCATTGTAATATGTCAGGCACGTCGCAATATGTATCTGGGTCAGAGCTATCGTCAGGGAACTGGGAGGCGAGGAAGCAAATCGGCAGTCAAGAACATCGAGGTTTTGTGCGTATTTTCGGTGATAGGGGACGAGGAATTGCACAGGGTTAAAGACAAATAACGAACACGGCGCTTCCGAGCGCCCAGGGCGACGAAGCGGAGTACACGTTTGAAAACGTGTGGAGAGCGGAGAGGACAAGAAGGCTAGGAGGATAAGGCATACGGGTCGATTCGAGGAGGCTTCGGATCAATCATACAGAGCGATGCGGAATGTCTGGCAAGATGGCGACCAGTTGGTTTACTCTGAGGAGTCCTGCTGTTGTTGTTCCTTGCCGATTCTCCTCTCCTTCTCGCTCTCCAACTGATTGTAGAGTAAGAACAATGCCTTTTCGTTGGCTGCTGGGGTTCCGACGATAGTGAACATTCGTTCACCAGAATTATCGTGAGGGGCCTTGGCAATAGATATCTTGGATCCAGAGAGTCGGCGGATTTCAGTAATTTTGCTTCCATTACGGCCAATGATACATCCGACCATATCAGCAGGAATTAGAATGTTTTGCGTACGGAGATTGGCCGGTGGTTGTGTCGTCGAAGGTGAGTGTGGCGAGGGTGGAGACGAACCACGGCGAGTAACATCACCGGCGGATCTGCGCGTGTTCAAGCCGCCAGCATAGCCATTGGTTGATCGTCTTGAGCCAAGGCGTTCATCGCCAACGCCTGGATGGAAAGGGACTGTCCCGGCACCCCTTTCCCAATCCTCCAACAGACACTTTCCAATTTCTTCAATTGCACGACTGATAGCATCTGGAGAACCTTGAACCTCTACGATACGTTCTGTTGACTGTGGGAGCATCTCTTTTGAGGCCACCATGCGAGCTCCAGAAATGTCCTGGATGGCTTTGATTTTGAGGCCATTGCGACCGATAACTGTGCCCATCAGATTATGGGAAATGAGGAGGTGGATAGAGGTGTGCGGGGACGATGACGAGATGGAAACGGGAGACGGGCTTGAAGAGACGAGCTGGGTGATGATGAGGTTGTATGCCTGAAAGGTAGAGGGTTGAGTAAAGTTGAGACGAAGTTGGGGGGGAACATACCTTTGCGACTGCGTCGACGGATCCGCCGACCGTGAGGACACGTTCGTGGACGCCAGGTATGACCTTGCTGACGCCGGCTCTCACCCCAGTCTGCTCCCTAAGATCTGCGACGTTTTTTCCACCTTTCCCAATAATTACCCCAGCCTCCTTCGTTGTTACGAGGGCGCGAAGGGTAAGCACGTCGTGGGCGGAGGTTGGCGACGGAGAGCGGGATGCTGCGGGAGATGCTGTAGTTGGGTAAGCAAAAAGGGATGCGAGTAGGAAAAGAAAGGTCCTACCTGAGTTCTGATGGGCTGGACGTTCTGCGGACATGGTTGGGGTTGTCGGGGACGATGAGGAGAGGGGGGATGGGGGCGGGGAGGGTCAACGAGGTGGCTGCGTGACTCAAACAGTCGCTCCCCTCTGGAAACGCGCGTCCGGCGCCGACAGCACAGCCACTCCGGTATTTAAAAAAAACAGAGGTCACATAGTCACACATGCGTTACATGCGTACATAGTCTGCAGCTTGGCACACAACCCCTCCTAGAATCCATATTCTGCCAGTTTCTCAAAGGAAGGTGATGCGTCCCCGACCGCTTTTTGGCGTAGCTTTAGCGCAGCAATCTATGACATGAGTGAATTCGCAGTCCCAAAAGTGTCCCAATTCTGCCCCACGCACCTTGCGTTCATGGAATGCCTGCGCTTTGATCTTCCTCTTCTCCTCAAGGCGGTCAACAACATCCTTGTAACCCCACCCAACCTCATGCGACAGACGCTACACAATCGTGTCATCAATGCGCCCGTGCCAGATACACCATCTCCCGTACCTTGACGGTGCAGTATTTCCGGCCAGGCTTCAATCGCAGTACCCGAAGGGCCTCGGGAACGACCATCCGCTTCTTGCGATCGTAAGGCGGCGGAACACCCTCAAAGAGTTTCAAACGCTCGAGCGCGGCAGCACCCCTGGCAGTTTTGTGGGGCACCATGCCACGGATGGCGCGGAAAAGAATTTTAGAAGGAGCGCGGTGATGGAAGGGACCAGACTTCTTGGGGTTGACAATGTGGCGCTTGTGGAGGAAGTTGTGGTAGCGGAGCTGCGCAGCGCGAGATGTCGTTTGAAGTCAGTTGAAGGAGAGATGTATCGTACCTTGTTGCGGAAGAAACTGCCAGAGATATTAACCTCCTCGCATCTCACGACGACAATCTTCTGGCCAGACAGTATCTGCTTGGAGATGATAGAGGCTAATCGACCAAGGAGGTGACCCTTGCCATCAATGACGATGGGTGTCGAGGAGAAAGTGGCCATAATGAAATCTATATCGGATGGGGGACACCATGTCGAGTTCTGAGCGAGTAAGAAACGAATTCAAGCGGACTTGCCTGTGGAGAAGAGAGTGATTAGGAGCGCTCAACGGCTAGAACGTCGCCTTGAATCTTGAGGTCGTTGGGGAATGTGGGAACGTGCAATCGAAACAGCCACCATGACAAAAACTGTGCAGTCACTTTCGGCAATTTCCGAACGAGTTACTACAGCTTAGCTGCCTTTGCGATCCTCTCCGCCGTACCATAGACAAAGATCGTCCACGGCTTGTCTTGCACTCTGTTGCTTGTCCAGTATTCAACTATCCTCTCTCGCTTGTTCACAGCAGCCCACACCTTCCCACATAGCTCATACTGGCCCCCACTCTCTAGCGCGACTTTGGAAGATGGGAATACGTCCGTGATAAAATTGATCGCAGTGGTGACAGCAACCGTATATCCCTTGAGTGATTCGGCAGCGCATGGGACTACGTTCATGCTTCCGTTCAGGTTCGACAGCGCGCCCTCAGTGTTCCGCAGGTATCTCGTCACGAGACCCCGCCAGAGCTTTTCACGCTTGGGCGGTGCTAACCAGTCCTAAATCAATACAACGTGAGCGGAACGTTCGCTGTGTTGGACGATGCACTACCTCGTTGATCGAAGTCTCCAAGACTCGACCAAGGAAAAACAAGGACGCTTCCTGGATCATCTGCGCACTTGCCCTTGCCTCGAGACTCATATCGCTGAGAAGCTGTGGTCGCGTTCAGCCTCCCTTTCGACCATGAAATCGCCGTCACCCACACTAGTCCCTTTGGGTGCCAAAAACACCTCCAGGAATGTCAAGATAGCAGAAGTCTCTGCTAATACGAAAACATTACCTCCTGCAGTTTTGTCTCTGACCCGTAAAACCGGCAGCGCAGAGAAAGGGTAAAGGTCTCGGGTAACTTTTCCTGACGTTCTCCATCGAAACCAAGTCTCAGGCGTGACTTCTTCCAAGGTGAATGGGATACCGGAGTCAACAAGAAGCAGTAGGACAGGCTCTCCACGAGCTCGAATAGCAAAATAGGTGAGGTGAAGTTCGTGCGAACCCATGACGGTCTCTTCCAAGCTGCGAGTTCATTTCGCACGACGCTTTCCCAGCCGAATCAGAGCACAGGTTCAACCACGATCGGTACTGAGTGAACAAAGGCTCCTGCACCTACTGTCCTCATCGATCCACCTACTACTTTATCCCCTGAAAGGGTATCGCCATCGGCCCCCCTTGACACTACCTGACAGATCCACTACGAAGAGGTGCCCAGAATCAGGGTATTTTTCCTGCAGACTGCTGTCCCCACCAACGGCACCGCAGTGGGCGGTCGTTACGTATAGCTGGTCCTCATTGGGCCCTACACAACAAATTGATTATCATTCCTCAAGATCGACCAAATTGACAACCCACCTCCGAAGCAACACGCAGTCACGTTGAGAGCAGTAGGGAAGTATATCTCGGCGTTGATATTTCCCTGAGGTGAAAATCGGACGATTCGAGAACCTCCCCATCTGTCAAGAGTCGGTCAACATATTGATCCTCAACCGACCGACGAACCTTGCACTCCATATGTAGCCTTCTTCGTCAATACATAGACCATCGCAAAAGGTCTTTTCTGGCAATCCCTGGGCAATCCCGTCAATAACGATTCTCCGATTCGACAACTTTCCATCATCGAAATCGTAGGCATAAATGAGATTAGTGAGGGAGTCTGTGAAGTACCTAAACTCCTCTTGAGACATACTGAGGCAGCAGAACAAATTTTCATGCTTGCATGGTTTTCCCATCCGGGCTCCACCCAAGCCCATTTGAGTCCTGTCCACCGAGTAAGTATTCCCCCCATCAGCCAAGCAGCATAGCTGACCGTGAAGGGCCCTTTGTCAACAACTTTGCATTCCGACGTGTCTGGGTCATACATCCAAAGCTGGCCCGGGATACCATGGTCCTTGGAATGAATAGATCCAGCAAAAAAACGGCCTTTGCTGTCGCACGCTCCATCGTTGAATCTCACATAGGGGGCATGATGCTTGGACAATGGTTTGCAGAGATAATGTAGCATCGATCCTCCATCCAAGACCGCGAAGCCGCTACCCGTTGTACAGGCAAGCTGGAAAATAGCAGTCACGAAGGTGGAGCAAGAGATGGTTCGTCAGATGCACTCACCCCTTTGTCTTGGTGCCTCAAAGCAAGACACGTAATCGGTTCGTCAAACGTCTCCACGTTCAGTGCCAGAGTCGTGGTATCCAGATGGAAAACCTTTCGGGGAAGCTTGTCAAGCTGTTTTCTCTGAACAAACCTCTCGCCTTACCTTATTCTGGCATATGTCCACAAAATGTAAGACTTGCGTTTTGGAATCATAGAGAGGGGCTATTAATGGCTCATCAATGGTAGAGTTATGGAGTTGGCACGCTCGAACCTTCACCGAGGGTACAGCCAACTTTAAGGAGTGGCTCATTTACGATCAACGTCCTGGGTAGTGACATGGGAGATAAGACGTACTCAGCTTTCCATCACATATTTATGCGGAAAGCTCTCGGTCATCCAAATGGGGTTATACGGCCGAAATAAGCTCAGGCATTGATCACACTCAACCTGGATGGACAGAGGTGTTTCATTCGATGCTGAGTACAAAATAATAACTGGACGGAGAACGCTATCCCTTCCCTCAGTGAGCTAATGGAGAGTGAGCAATGTACAATGCAGAGAGTGATGCGTGCAAACCTTCGGGTGTTTTGGCAATATAGTCAATGGCTGGTCAAACGCAGAAGAATAGACATTAGCAGCCAAGACGACAAATGAAGCAGGCCTACCCTGCTGAACAGTCTTTATTTCGTCAGCTTCAGTGTCAGGAATCTCGATAGCAAACTCCTGTAGGTGTCAAATTAGGGATTATGTCGGTGGAAAAGGACCGCGCGAACCTCTTCTATAGCCATGACGACTTCAACCGCATCCAGGCTGTCAAGAGAGAGGTCACGCGCAAAGGAAGCTGAAGTCGAAATCTGAAAAACAGGCGAATTATTGGGAAGAAAAGATGGATATGTGTATGTGTTGGAAGTGTACCTTGGAGTCGTCTACCTTCTCGAAACCCTTGAGCAAGTCGAAGATTCTGGTTTGAATGTCTTCCTTGGAAAGCGCTGATGCGGCGGAAAAGTTGGCGCGGTGCAATCTATAGGCAGATTGCTTGGAAACGGCAAATGTCGGTCGCACCAGAGACAAACTACGGAGAGTTATGCGAGCGAAAGACATTTTGGTGTGGACGCGTCTTGCAGACCGTGCTCGCTATGTAGTCCGGATTTGACCGATGATTACATAAGCCACATTTTGAGGAAAGTCCAACCTTGGTGTCTCTACAACGCTGTCCCAGCAATGAAGCATGGCGTCGCATTTCGAAAATTCTCCAGGACGTCATCACATCGCAATCTGATGCTTCGGTGCGTTGCGCAGCTCCTAAAATTTGTTCTAATACTCATAATGTATACCTAGAAACCTCGTCAGCTCGTTGTTCGAGCACGAGCAGATTCGAACCACACTTCCAAAGGCCAAGGATGCCGCGCGACTGGCAGAGAAGGCACGACATTCTCAGTCCGTCCACGCAACCGTCTGACTCCAATTGTAGATTATCACGCTCGGCAAAAGAGGGAACGAAACTTCCTATCGTCGTGCCCAAGGTTTTCTCCTCAAGCCAAAGCTCTTGCCAAAGCTTTTCTCTACGTTCACGCAGAGATACAAGGAACGCTCGGGTGGTTACACACGTGTTGTCCAGATAGACAACCGCAAGGGCGACAATGCGCCTATGGCTCTTTTAGAACTGGTCGACAATCCGAGGGACTTCAAATTTGAGATGACAGCCCGGACTGTGGGTCGAGAGCTGCTGACGGACAAGTTGCGGTGGAACACGCCAAGGGGTGTGCTCAATAGTGGTGTCACGAATGCACATGCCTCCGTCTCCGCCGAACTCCAACTAAGGTCATGCGACAAGGGACAGTTGCGCTCCGTAACGCGAAGGAATCTTCAGAAAGTGTTAAAGTACCGTGGACGCGAGGCTCTCACTGACATTAGCCAGAAAGCGGCCGCGCACATCGTGAGTTCCTCAGATGATGAAAATGCTGCGACATTCAACATCTTCCAGGAGTCACTTCTTGCAAGGCCGATACAACAGCACAGGGCACAGGTGGCCGAGAACTCGAGAGCAGAACATGCCAAGGCTCCATATAGTGCGGCATTCCCCAAGACATATCTGCACGCAGGGTCCGCGGCCCCTGGGCAAGTTCGGCCCGCTGGGCAACTCGCCAAGGGTGCGCTCACACGGACGGGCTGGCTACCCAGGAGTCGGTTACGTTTTTCCAAGAAGGGTTCACCCCGACCTTGTGCTTATACTGTACAGAACCTGCAGCTTTTGTAACCTGCTCTTCTGGGCTTCGTTACACGATGCAAAGCTATTACGTTACAGCAGTGCGAAGTGTTTGACACTAGTGTGTTGGTTCGATTCTTGTCCCAGCCCTTTCTGAGCGAAAACAATGATTGAGGGAGATCTGCGAGGAGTCCATGGTAACGAGCACAATAACAAGGGGGAGAAAGTCGTGATGTCGACTCATCACAGACTGCTGCGGATTTGATACCAAGCAACCGATAATGTTACACGACCAAGAATGTTGTAGGTCTTTCACCCCCGTCTGAAATGGTTTAACACCATCCACGGACGAGTGGATGAGAAATAAGTTTAGGTTACTATTACGTTGCGCACGACTGATTATCCGCCGGCAGAATGACCTGCGTTCTGTCTTGACGATAGTAAGGTATGACGGCGTGCGTCTTCAGAGTGTATTTTGCGCACGAGATCACTGGGCGATCAGTAAGGATCAGTGAGAACGCGAATTGAATGCGTCCAAGTAGACGTACAGAGTCATTCCAGACGCTGAAGCGATGGTCCCGCCAAAGGCGGTCGACTGTGACCCCATTACATAGCGGGGTTGGAGACGCGCGCTGCGATGTGCGGGACGATGGACCACTCGAAAAAAGGTGTGATATGTCGCATCGTATGTCTCTCCAGCTTCGGGCACTGAGGATGGGCATGACGGGTCAAAAGAATGACAGGATGATGTTGGAGGTGAAGGAGACACACCTCACGTTGGCGACTTTTGTGCGCAATTTGAGAGCGTACTGGTAGACCGATCCAGCGTCGAGGATGAGAGTGACACTCTCCCCAGGGTGGAGCAACACGATCGCGCTGGACGATCTTCCATAGTCTCGCAAGAGTTGTATGGTTGCGCAATCGTGTGTGTCGTTTGTGAAGTCGAGGCAGACCTCGTACGAGACTTGAGTTGGAGCGGGCATTGAAACGCAGGGGGCGTCGCAGACGCTCAGAGGCGAGTTTTTGAGTGGAGATAGGAGGAGAAGGGGAGTCGAGGAAGCCTGCCCCGTACGCAGCTGGTTTTGTTAGCCTTGCGTGGGGGAGCAGGGGGAGTTTCAGACAAGCCACGTTGTGCTAATTGTTGCGCTCCTAACGCGGGCGACTCCACGCTGGTTCAGCGAGGCTCTCACTTCCCGTCTACATGCTCCTCGACGTCTCGTCGTACACGAGCTCGTCTCTATAGCCCCGGATACGACGTCCATACCTACAGGCAGGTTTACTATCAAGGCTGACACGCCTCCCTGCGAAACGAGTTTCAGATCTCTTCCTCTCCTGAAACAGCCCCCGCCGTTGGGTGGGCCGATGTCGCCAATGATGGTCGTGTCGTGCAGACTCAGTACTAACCATGTTTGTCACCGTCTCCCCGCTACACCAACTTCCCAGCTCTACCGAATCGACTTTTCTAGAAAAGCTGCGTGTCTTTGACGTTCGCCCCCTAACCGTCCACAGTCGCGGTACCATCTTGACTTTGAAGGTGCTGACTTTCTACAAGGATCCCTCGTACGAGTGATCCCTCCACTCGTGTTACCGCCTACCTAGTGATCGCGTGTACCGTCTTTCCCCGCATTCGCAGCGTGCCTTTGACAGAGTCAGATTCGACTCTGTCTTCGCGGGCTCTCAGCTCGAGTCGTTCAACACACACAAGGTCACCGTCTGGGGTGCGTGATCAGGCCGCCTCGAGTCTCTCATCGACGGCCCTGCTCGTTACCTTCGAAAGCTAGTTCCCCTAGGGAGTGCCCACCGTCGTTGCCGCAATCTCCCGATACTCGAATACTCGACGAACGCAATGGTCTGGAGGAGCGGGTCCTGTCATTGGACACGATCTATGTTTTCTCTCTCACACTCGTCTCATGACCCAAGCTGAATACAAGTCCATGGAGAAAGTCTGATTCGGGACTGCTTGGGTGATATAGCATGGAGATAAATAGTAGAGGATGAATTGTATCAAGTCGTCCATAAACTGTCAAGGTAGCGGCTTCTACCGACTGAGCAGAGATAGCACAAACAGCGCTACAGAAAGAAGATGATCCAAAAAGGCGCTAGATTCCTATCCGCAGTTTGAAACGCGAGCGAGTGTGCTTGAATCAAGCAACTTGCCAACGCATGAGGTGATGTCAATAACCACCAGGATGGGACCTCTGAAGTTCGGGAGCACGTGATGGGTAGGTATCGTATCCGTCATAACCTTCCTTCCGAGGTGCTGCACCGACGACCGTAGACGCCGTGCTATCTAACCTCGTGTGTCTGCCACCGCGACCCTCATCGAGCTCGTGGGATGCTCTAGAATCCCAGGGATCACCCCGATCAGCCATTGGGATATCATCTGTCAGCGATCTGGTTGAGTCATTGAGTGCAGCATACTTCTCGTGATCTTCTCGCTGAGAGGTGCCATATGATGACAGGACGAAAAGGAAATAAGTCTGCAAGTCATGGTAAGCATATGGATCCGAACGGGGACTACCTGGTCACTCACTTGGACGAGGGCAAAGAAGACCCAAGCACCAGCCATCACACCAACGTCGACCCATGAAAATATATCACAGAGAGTCTGGCCCTCTGACGAGGTGCCACCGTTAGACGGAAAGAAAGTAGCCTCGCAATTCGACTGGGCGGTGGAGTGACGAGAGGCAGAAATGATAGTCCAGACAGCAGCAATGGCGAACACGGCGATAGATGCGACTGTGTGGAGCGTGACGTATCTGCGATACAGGGTTGCTTTTTCCTGTGCTTATGAGACGAAGAACTGGAAACTTGATGGCTCACTTACTCGTGCGACACCTAGGAAGCCTAGAATCTGGATTGCTGCTGCTACATAACAGAAAATAGAAAACAGCACGGGAGCGAACGATGGAGTTGCAGCACCAACGACTGGGAGGTAAGAATGAGACTGCGACAAGTACGAGGAGAGCAGGAACGGGATGCTTACTAGATGGGGTGGCGACTGAGAGGGTTCCGACGACGAAAGCAACGACGAACTGTTCTGTGATGGTAGCGTATATGCCTGCATTGACGAGGGGGATTGCGCAACAGCAATACTCTCGTCGCTTCATGACCGGTCAGAGGAGAGGGTCACCGCAGCGAGGCGCACGTTTAGGAAGTCGACTCCCACGCCTCGAACATATTAGGACCTCTCAGTGTCTTCCGGCTCGATCTCAAATATGGTCCGCCTTTTGTCGCTGTCCCTGCTCGCGGGTTTCGCAGGTGCAATGGTCGTAGGTTCCGACAGAGAACAGCAAGTCCTCAGTGATACGACCGCTCCTTTTTCTGACAAGTGGTCCTACGAAGATTGTGGTAGGAATATCATCCCGGCTTAAAACGCAAAGGAAAACGAGACTGATGAGCAGACAGGCTCTGACACCGACCCGATTCAGATCAAATGGATAAACGTCTCTCCTGATCCGCCTGAGCCAGGTCGCGACCTCACCGTCACGGTTTCCGGCACTGCCATCGAGACTATCGAGGTTCAACCTTTCCCACTTACCTTGCTCAACAGACTGACGACGCCCTCAGGAGGGCGCATATGCCAACGTTGTTGTTAAGCTCGGTCTCATCAAATTGTTGACGAAACGATTCGATGTCTGTGAGGAAGCGTAAGTCTAGTCCGCACGGGTGGTGATCATTTTTCTGACTGTCCTCAGTCGTACCGCCAACACCAGCATTCAGTGTCCAGTTGAGAAGGGTGACTACATTGTCTCCCACACGGTCGCGTTGCCGAAAGAAATCCCGCAAGGTTTGCCTTGCAAGTACAGAGGTTACTCTCCACTCACGCCTTGTTCCAGCCAAGTTCGCTGTCAGTGTCAAGGGGTATACCGACGGGGATGAGGACATGCTTTGCCTGGAGCTCAGGGTGAATTTCATGAAGTTCCCCTTCCCTAGGGTTTGGTGACTTGTTGGTCTACGTTGTCCTATTGCCTGTATGTATGCTGTCGTTACCACAATAGGAAGTAGATGCCAGTAGTTCTACTCCTAACCGTTGATGCCAAAAAGCTCGAGGAAGAAGAAAGAAAAGGCCGCAGACTTCTCGGTAAGAGCGCCCTCTCTGTGGTCCGAATACCTGTGAATGTTCGTAGAGAGCGAAGTTGAAGCTTGGCAAGGGCAAGAAGGCACCCTCCAACGTCGTAGACACGTCTTTTAGGACTCGGAGTGGGTGTCCACACTTTTCGCCCATCCCTTTTGCTAATCGTCCCAAGCCATCGCCCTTCCGACTCAGAGTATCGCTCTCGAGAAGGACGACACTCTTCCCACTAACAAGCGGCGACAGACCTTGAACGACATACTTTCCCTCCTCAAGCACTACAGTGCCGGAACTCGTAGAGATGCAGTTTTCAGTGCTCGAGAGCTGTTCCAGGACCACCCCGGGTTACTAGAACGTTCAACCGCCCTTCTACTCAACGCCTGCGTACGCCTCATTGGTGATGAGGTATGTCCCCAGCCACGTCTAAGCTTTCCTGTATCATGCGTCCATCGACAGGATACCGGCGTTCGCAAAGCTTTGCTCTCATTATTTGACTGGGCTCTTCCCCGTCTCGATAAAGTGAACATCTGCATTATTCCCAGTTCACCCTCCTGACGTGTGTTCGCAGAAGGATATCACTCCACACGTTCCGTTACTACTACTTTCCATTGCCTCTGCGCAAACGCACATATTCCCTGAGATCCGAATAGATGCGGTACGCTTTTTGGACCTTCTTCTTGACGCAGTGCCAGAGAGCGTAGTGTGTGGGTGGAACACATCTGGTCTTGGTCACGGAAAACGCACGTTAGAGGGCTATCTCGGAATCCTCAGCGCCGAAACAAAGTTTGATGGAGCCAAAGGTCCGTTGAAATGAATTTACGATATCCTCGTTTGTCTTATCGTGTCCAGGTCCAGCCCAAGCGATTTCCACTGCGTCCGTAGTACTCTCACCCCAGGTAGCTGTGTTTGTCCAATCTTTCCACCCTGTTCGATCTCAAGCCTTGTTAGTCGAAGCTGGTAGTCTTACAGTCCCTTTCTTCCTTTTTGAGTCATGCAATAGACCCACAGTCGTCTGCAACCAACGGATCACACGGTGAGGTCGGCAAAGCAATAGCCCCAGCACCAACTTGGTTTTTACGATCCTCTTTCGCGAGTACTCGACTATACGAAGAACATGCAAGCATATTCCTGCCCGCACTCCGCGGGGCGAATGGCAAGCATTTAACCTGGAATATGGAACCCGAGTTCGAATCATTCGATGAAGACTTTGTCTACGATCCGCGACCCCTATGTGGAGAGCCAGGAACTACGTGGGATCTGGGTAACTTGTCAGATCTTTCCTCCGAAAGAGATGAGGTTTCGCGTCCGTCGGGCGACGTCCCCTCGATCATGGTGGGCAGTCAATCTTCTTGTGGATGATACTGTTGTCGAACGTGGATCTTGCAGAGATTGTCTCGAACACTGTACCCCACTCTGACTGCCACGTTTCTTGATGGCGCGCCCGTCGTCTGCTCGCCAAGCACGAATCCGACCGAAACGGAAGTCCAGACGCTCATGGCGGCGTTCAAGATCACTCGGACTCTATACAGTGCCATTCTCCAGAGCACCAGTCTAGTGCGTGAGCCTGCGTGCTGACGCTAGCGTTTTTTTTTTGAGCCTGTGAATCAGGGGTCAGATCTGCACGCACCTTGTGAGGAACTCGAGACGCTTCTAGGTTACCTCGCTGGGTACTTTCCGTTTACCCCCGCGCATCGAGAAGCAAAGGTAAGCGCTTGTCGGGCACTGCTAGCCAGCCAAACTCATCGGGAATGCAGGTGGAACAAGCCTTTCAGGATCTCAGTGTGATCTACTGCGAGCTTGCGTCACTGCTCGTTCTTGTCTCGTGCCAATCGGGAACGAGGGGCACGCATCAAAGGAATCGTCCTCGCAAGTCATGTTTGCCTCTGAAAAGTCGTCGCCCGTTCGACTTGCAGACTGACCTTGTAAAGTCCTACGTCATTCGACTTCTTCAAGGAGATGGCGGATCAGGTATGCAGCTACCGAGACCTATTTCGGCCGTAATGTATACGGCGCTTCTGCCGACAATCTGGGCATTGTTGAACCAGAGGGGTGGACAACAGGTAGAAAAGGAGTCGTCATCGGTGTTGGCGGCGACTCTTGATCATGCGATGAGGACGCCTTCTGGTTCTGCGGTAAAACGACTGACAATCGAGTTTGTTGGTCGGCTTTTGCTCGTGAGGTTGCTCGTGTCAGACCAAGCCCGTTATTGACTGCACACGTAGCTCGAGAAGGAAGTCGGCTACAATGGCTACTTTAACCCTCGTAATGGAGGTGAAGGACACATGTTTCAAGAGTGGATCATGCACCTCCCCAAAACGCTATGGGAGACCAGGACGGGCGACCTTACCACAACCGAGGTGAGGGTGGGCTAGCTTGCCGGTATTAAGTTGATCGAAACCACGCTTCAGGCAATTTTGGGGCTACTGTTACGCTTCCTCCAACGTGGATCGTTTGCCATGCAGCGGGAGGTCTGTGTTTTCGCTTGTGAGGAGATTCCCAAGAGGACTGATGTCCCTGACCTGCAGCAGATCTGTTCGTTGAGCTCGCGCCTCACGCCGTTCTTCCTGATCGCACACCCTATACGAGGGCAGGTTCTTGGTCCGTTTAGCAAGATTCCGTCCTCGGGGTCTCATGCCCGGTGTCTCGCGTTGGACTTGTGTGTGTTACTTCTTACGGATCATGACAGACATGAAACAATGGATGACGACGGCCTATACAACGCGGCATCCGAGGCTGTCAAGGGTACGAGGGAGGAACTATATTGGGAAAGGGTAACAGAGACCATGCGTGGGGTGCGATTCTAGGGTCCTCCCCCGGAAATTCAGATTGGTAGGTGAGGCGGAAATACGAGATTTCGAACATTCGGTGTCCTCATTGCCGCTTTTCGCGTCCTTCGACGAAGGTGATGAGTGGAGCGAAGGCAATGCACGGCGATGACTATTTTTACTGCCTATCGCGGTAGCGTGACGGAAATGAGGTCGCCAATGACTACCATTTCCACATGTTTCGTTCCATCCTACATCCGCAGCCTGATCGAGACACAAAACATTCATTAAGGCTAGACAACACAGAATCTAGAGGCAAAAGAAAAGGAAAAAAAAGCACTTGACCAATGCAAGGCAACACGACAATTGAACAACAACACAACCCATCAACTATGGTATCCACGTCATAGCACCCATCATGTGTGTGGGTTATGCGACACTCCCAGGCTCTCAACTACAAGAGCAAGACGACCGGCGCCAGAATGTGCGAGCCATCTAAAGTGTGAAGTGCATGAATAGCAAATAAAAAAAATAAAGGGATCCAGATCGATCAGCTCCAATGCCACGTAATGTCGATGCGGCCGACACCGAGGTTGGCGAGGGCACTAAAGGCAGATTGAGACATGTCGAGATCGAGGGTACTGCAGCCAGTGCATCTGTCTACGACCTTAACCGGGATACTAGCACCATTGTCTGGAGAAGAAAGGAATGAGCCAAAGGAACGAGCGAGGAAATACAGATAATTACAATTGACAGTGATATGCCTGCCGCAGACAGGGTTGGTGTTGGGATTGACACCATCATAGCCTCTGTGCGAGAGTGAGACGGTGAGCAGGGGAGAAAAAACAAAACTGACGGATAAGAATCGAACAGGCTTTCGGAGACTGCAACGATGCTGTCAGACATGGAATTGGTGTAACCGCATGCACCAAGACCGTCTTGATACCAAGTGCCTAGAATCAACGGATGAAGAGAACGAACCGCGCAAAAGAATGGGGGTGGGTACCTTGACCAGACTGAGTGCCTTGCATATAGCTCGGTTCACCACTGCTGCCCGAGGAAGGTGATTGAGCAGGCGGAGGGGTGGAGGTGGTAGCAGGCGGAGGGGTGGAAGTGGTAGCAGGTGGTGGTGGTGGTGGAGGTGGAGGG
>JBBPQW010000217.1:0-30207 GCA_038092695.1 Boletus rubropictus
TAAGGAGCAAGATATGAGAGAAACCAAACACCTCTCTCGAAAGGACGAGGACTAGAGTTATGGTTACTGCAAAGTGAACGGATATACAGGGCATGACTCACGATAATCGTATACGACAGCGGCAACTATGATAGCTGGGTTGATCTATGAGATGAGCGATGGATCAGAGTTACGAGCGGCCATACCAGCTGTGTTTCGCTCGAGATGAGCATATTTTAGAACCGAGGACATGAGATGCAGGAGTAACAGTAACGTTGTCAGAGACTGGGGGTCAAGAGATTGAATCTTGCTCGTCGACAAGCACCGTTACTACGCTCGCTTCAGCACTTACCACTGCATTATGGTTGCATTCCATCAGATGTCCGCTGGTAGGCTGAAGTTAGCCGGTGTCAGAAAATGAAGCTCCGTGGACAGTGCTGAACTTACTTGGGACACTCCACCGGTTTTGCTGGGTGATATTCGGCTCTGTCAGGCACCCACATGCGCTGATATGATGACTAGCAAACAGCTCCATCACTTTGGACATCGGGTAGTAGTATTAAATATCATCGAATATCAAATTACCGTTTTTGTATTGTCATCGATCATATAGCGTTTTCGTTGATCGAAAAGTGCAGTGGCATTCGGACAACACCTAGGTTATGATTGCAGGCAATGAAGACACCTCTTACTAGCGTGCTCACCCTCCCGATAGGCAGCCACGTTTGAGTGGTCGGACAATGGCGAAACCCTCATTTTCACCGAGCCTGGTGGCAGGCTGTAAGCGTCGTGCACTCACACTGCGTCATGGTGACGCCATCCACTACTTAGATCACCATTCCATTCCAGTGCTACGATACATATATAAGGCCGGGTGCTACCTGTAGAACACAACTTGCAGTCCTATTCAACCAGGAGCTAGATTTACAACCAGATACATTGTTTTTGCCGTGATCTGATGATGTCTGAGCGCACAGTAGTGCCTACTTGCAGTATGCTACTGTCTACTTTGATCACTTTTTCTAACCTTCGCATCTCTACTTTGTGTCTGTAGAAAGTAACTAGTGGACTTTGCATGTCTTCATTTGCCTTGACAAGACGAGACATGTCCATGAAAATTAGAATGACTTACATGTCTTTTGCACCTGTGACGCCTGTCAAAGAACGGGAACAAGTCAGTTGACATTTTACTGATGCAACTGCTCCGATCCATACGTTCTTCACATTCTGTTCCGAGTGTTTCTACCTCGCGGTGGTCTCCACAGGCTTTCGCCTCCACCTGGGACAGAACTCTACCCTGTCAATGCTGATGCTGCATGCTTTCTCACTACCGTCTGTACCCTCGTCTCGCCCACTTCCCCATTGGATCGCACTGTCATTACAGGCAACACAAGCATGAAACAGCATCCCATCATGTCACTCACAACAGCTGCCAGACATGACAGCATCTGGTTGCAAATAGATGGTGATATGATACGAGGTGAATATCATATGACTCAAACTTTGCCACAGTCATACAAATACAAGGGGGCAGCGCTCGCCGCCTGAGACCTTGCTTGCGGTACCCCAGATAAATTGAACAGCTAATATTACATATCGAGCGCAGAGGACAACAAATACAACTAGCTTAGATACTTGTGCAATGAAGTGAGAATGAAGTTCTATTGTTGATACACATTAGCTATCAGATGGTAAAAATGAAGAAGTCAATAGTTCATTAGGAAATGGGTTAATGGTCGGCAACACTCAGCTAGCACCTGGTAGCACTGGCTACCAGTAATCATACTGTTGATGTTGGTCAACAAAAACATTTCATCTTTTCAAGATGACAATGTGGTCAGTCTTCAGACATTTTGCAAAGCATGTTAAACATGATGCAGAGCAAGACATGAAGGGACAAGCACAACAACATATATAAATATCAGAGCAAGAGATAGTTACAAACAAGAATGATTGAACTGTAGTGCTTCTATTACATATGGTAAGGTGACAATATACTATGGTAGCAAACAATATTCAAAGCTTCACTAGGGAGGTTATGCGCGAATGCGATCTGTTTGCTGAATCCCCGGTAGTGCCAACTGACACCACATAAGAATTCAACAAAGAAAAAGCAGAAGCGATCCCCCGACAACACAAGCCGGTAGTGCAGTGGCAGGGTCATCACGTCCCCGGAGTTGCAAGCAGAGCTCGCAGAGACAAGGGCGGCAAAAATTTGATAACCAAAGAATGAGGGCGATGCCCTCATAATAGTGGTTAAACTATTAAGAACAGATACTACACTTGATCTAAGCCAAAAGGCCAGAGTGGTAAGGAGCCAGCATGTCGAGCACCCGTCTATATACGTTTGGCCAGCCGCGCACGGACCAGGATCGTAGTCACGTGTGCACTACCCAACCTGGATTAGTCAACCCAGCATCCTTCTGAAATCGTCCTGTCCTTTCCCTCCAACTTTCGCTGCCTCTTGCATGCCATGGGCGGTGCCTTCCTGAGGTCTCGTGGCGCCGATGTCGGGCTTGCGTGCACGTCCCAGACCCGCTCTCGGTCTTGAACCTGCTGTTCGAGGTACGAACAAGCCCCCAGCACTTGCCGGGGCTGTCGCTCGTTGGCCATGAGTCGAACTCGACACTGCTTCCTCAGATATCTCCAGATCGACACCATTGAAAACGACTGGCTCTGGCCGCAACAGCAGCTTGCCTGCTTCCTGGTCGCGTTCATCAACTGATGCGCGCATCCAAAATTATCTTAGTGGTAGCGAAGTACTTACTGCAGCGTTTGTCAACTCGACGACTGCTTCACCAATATCAGCAAAGAATTCGACGCGGTTCACTGCTGCGTGTTTCTCGAGTGTCTGGTGCAGGAGTCCTTCCTGCGTACCCGGAAGTAAGTTCCGAACACGGACAGAGCGATTCCGGATTTCTGCACGCCGACCGAGCCCACCTTCTGCCCGTCCTTCCCTGCCAGACACCAATAATCAACTTCGCTCCGCGTCCTTTAAGCACAAGACCTACCAGTTTTTCGGCCGCACGCGTGTATCTGCAAGAGTCACCCCAATCCGACGATTCTTAAGCTCATGGTTGTTTGCGGAAAGAGCAGCACGAGCACTGGCCTGAATTTGGTTAGATCCACATACGAAAACACCAAGAATGAAAAGTGCACTTCATCTTCGAATTCAACAAATGCGAAGCCCTTTAGGTGGCCGTTTTTGTCTTCTGGTAGACGAATATCCTTGATAGCTCCATACTAAACGCATTGCTCGGTTCAGTGCCAAAGAACTATGTGGGAATAGGGAGCTCACTCTCGAAAATATCCCCACAAGGTCTTCTTTGTTGGTGAATTTACTAAGACCTGCAACGTACACCTCGCGCTCATTTGCATCAGCATCAGTGCGCTCTTTCCTCCTCTCGGGATTCGAAATATAGACATTCAGTCTCCGTTCCGGATCGAGTTCACGACCGTGTAATCCGAGCGCCCTCTCCGCAGAATCCTGCCAATTGTGTCAGCACAGATTAACCCATAACACTGGCGGACGTACAAGTGATACAAATTGCACATAACAGAACCGGCGTGTCGACTTGAATTTTTTGCTCGGCCACCGGACATCGAATATCAGACCGTACTGGCAGCATTGTGAGCAAGGCAATGGTAAACCAGGAAGACAAACCTGTCCAAATAGGTCGCGAATGGCAGCATCGTCTACTTTCTCCGCAAAGTTTGTCACGTACAAAGTCGAACGCCATGCGAGGTGTACGTTGACTTCTGACCCCTCTATGCGTTTCTTGTCTTTCGTGAGCGCGGCGGGAATGCTTTCCTGTGCAACAATAAAAATGTAGCTTCTTAAGCACCGGAATCACATACCCGCGAAGTAAATTCAACTGTGGCAACAAATATCTCTGGCATGTTAGTGATTTTGATTTGACGTATTTCTCCGCACTACGCAATGAGTTTGACATGGTGTACCTCGTTCCTCCAATCTGATACTCACATCTTTGAAAAGTGCCGTGAGCTGGTCCTCGCTAGTGCCAGTTGGTAAATCAGAAACAAAAACAGTGCAATTCTCGCGATCCCTTCAATCATCGCGATTAGACAAATCAGCATCAAAATTCCTACCTTCTGCACGACAGACATACCTTTTGAGCGGCACGCTTGGAGGTTCTAACCGAAAACAATCAATCGAGATAAAATCGTGGCGATAAAACGGGGTCATACCCATTCGAACTTTCTTATTAGCACTGCCTTCGGCTTCGGGCTCCTCACTTGCTTTGCGCTTCCCTTGAGGTTGGGCAGAGGCAGTCGGAGCACCAGCATCCATCCTGTCACCAGACCCAGCAGGGAATATCTCCACAGGGACAGATATGGCAGGTGCAGATGCTGCATGCTGCTCCATGGCATATTGAGCTGCCTCATATGCTTTCTGCGCCTCCTGCAAAAAGGACACCGGTTCGCACTGAGCCAGACACGCAGGTTAATTGGCTTGAGAATTCACTCACTCTCATCTGCCTTGCTTCAACTTGGGCCCTTGCACGCTCAACGCGCGTAAGGGCATCCTCAAGCGACCTCAGAGAGCCATGCGCATGCTCAAAGTTGAGCCAGGCATCCCAGAGTGCTTCGGGATAATCGAGATTCTTAGTACTAACATCTTGGAAAGTGGATCGCGCATATCCATGTCGACCTGTCCGGCTGCGAAACCATAAATGAACGCCAATGAGCCAACAACATAGTTGCGAGTGGACACCTACATGAGAACCTCAGTGTAAGCTACCCAAACTGCCCAGCTGGACTTGTAGTGCGCAGCAGTAGACGCCCACAGAGCGATAGCTGCGTCCTCAGCATCTACAAGGCTCAGATACTACATCCAAGGCATTAGCCACCATCCAAAAAGAAAGTTTGAATAGAGAACACACTGTTTCAGAGAGGAATTTCTCCAGCCTGAATCGTTGGTCTCCGACCTTCGAAGCTAAGGTGAACCGCGTCAAGATGGTCAAAACTAATTCTATCTGCCGTTGCCCACCTTGTCTCACCATGACGAGACCGTCTTCTACGACCTTGATTAACGTGCCAAAGGCATTCTCGTCTCCCTTTCCAGCTTCAATTGCCCGTTTCTCGGCGCCGGCGCGGGCAAGAACGAGGGGTATAATTTGCTCAGGATCCAAATCAGGCCCATTTGGATTTGTTTTGGTAAAAAGGTTCGTGGACCGTGCGCGTTGGTAGGCATCTGCTGGGATGTTTAGGAGACCCACCAAGAATCTACATCACGAAACAAATACCGGATATTGATTCACTAACATCCATCTGCGCATCCTCTGGCTCAGCTTCTCCTCTTTGTTCCTGTGATGCCGCCGTGAGTCATACCTAGGGAGTACACAATGCCGCGACACACCAAATGACGAATACACCGTGCCCATACTTCACCGCAACCGGGCACACTTCTTGTTGCACGTTGAATTGTATGCGCCAGATCGTCTTCATCTATCTGTTGCTCACGCTGGCCGAAATGATGACATGTAAGTCAAGGGAGAACCCGAAATAGTGGACGCTCCCTTCATCATACCAGAAAGTTGATATAACCCAGCCAAAGCGTACGCAGTGTTTGCTCTGCACCCCCTTCTCCGACAAAACGGCGCCTCGCAACCTCAGCAATCGTTCGTTCGTACAGCCCTGTAACAATAAAGACATCTGGGGATTTAACCTTTCGCTCTGATGCGAGATACTGCATATATGCTTCCAGAGAAGTCTTGAAGTAAAACATGAGTCAAGACAAGGACAGAAGGTCGACGAAATATCTCCTTACGAGCGAGAGTTCGGAAGGTTCGCGTCGTTCGTATGCTTTGACGGCACGGGAACGCAGCTTAGAAGCTGCAACGAGTGATGATTCGTACTCCGTCGCTGGTTTGTACATTGTGGTGAATGTGGAGTACGACTGATACGTATCCTCGTGACCTTTGAGTACAAAGGATTAACCATAGCGAATGCAAGCAAATAAGTGCTGTTCGGAACTGACCTGCATGCGGTTGCTGAAGGCGCGCAAGATGGAGTTCTTCAACGCATTGGATGAGTTCAGACCTGTTGTTCGCGATAAGTATTCATACCATCCAGAAAACCATCCACACCTTTGGGCCGAAGAAGCTGCCTCGATCATCTCAAGTTCCCAGTCTCTTTGCAACTCCCAGAGGTACCGACTCTTTTAGCCTGACGTCAGATCGCCCTACGTCGTGTTAGAGAGGTTCTTACCTTGGTAAGATGACCAGTACCTCTAGAAACGACCTCCGAAATGGTCTCATGGGTCCATGCGGTAGAGAAATAAACCCCTAAGTCTCCTGGTGGCACCTCGAGCGATGTGAAATAGGCATGGCGATCGACCAAGAATTCGATGTGTTTCTGTAGGATGGGGATAGCTGTAACAGTCATTCAACATTAAATTTCGCAACAGAAAGTCCTCACGCACACAGATAATCAGCCTCCGCGCGTGCGTATAGCTCCAGCACCTCCAAGACATCGGCCAAATTTTCGAAGTTCGCAGAGGACATTTTTTCCTCTAAGAGGGGCAGCCACACATCGTCCCCAGCCGCAAGGTAGCTTGCAGCCATGTCCTGAGCTACGAGGACCTGTGCGTCCATGTCAAGAGAGCGGGCCAGATTGATGTGTTGGACATGAAGGTTGATATCGAAAGAGTTGACAGATAGTTCAGTGAGTAAGTTGGCAAGCGCGTCGAGACCGTCGCTAGCACCAGCAGAGTTATCCATGGAGCCAGCCGGTGAGCGTCCGTTCAAGATGTTGCGAGGCAAAAGGTTCCGCGTCCAAATGCCTTACCAGAAATGGTATATATACGGCTCTCCTTGTTTTCTACCCATTTCAAGGCCCAACCGCTTGTCTCTCGTAACTGGGTGGTGTGAATTATGTTGACTGTTTTGAGCTTATTCTAACCTTTCACTTCTTGGATAATGTTTAGTTGCTGCCACCCGACGAGGAAACGAGCTAGCGCTGCCCAGTTCGTTCTGTCGCATTGATTCTTGCCTTGCAATTCCACCGAAGCAACTGCCAAGAGCCACCAATAATCCCTACTACTCCTACGTTCGCAGCTGGGAACCATCCGCTATGTCACATCGAACTCGGGTCAGCAGAACCTGACCACACGATGAGTGGTTCACACAGCTGCCATGCAGGACGATTCATTCCCAAGGAACGGTCAAACGTATAAATAATGGTTGATCGATTGACTGAGTACACTTGCAGTCAATTGTGAATTTTTCTCTGGCTCCGCCTTCACATATCATCTGTCATTAATAAACATCCTATGACAGTCGTATGTGCCCACGTTCCACTAGCAGGGTGTGCTGCTAATGGCTCGATAGGTGTAAGCATATCGATCGACAGTGCTCCATGATGATGTCCGACTGAGACGTGAATGTTGCAAAGGTACTGTGATCGGTGTAATATTGTCGTGGATATTCGAACTATTCATCACCGCTTCCAACCGTGAGTAGTCTCGTGTGACTGATCTCGCTCTGTATTAATCCCAACGACAGTGGTGATGATTCTACGGGTTTATGCAATGTGGAACCAATCTAGGATGATCCTCCTTGTCCTCCTCTTCGTTTGCGTGCCTGGTGTCGTCATCTCCTTTGTTTTCACCGGCATATATAACGGCTCTCATCCTTATTTCTCTGGTACGTCTGAGGATCAATTGGAAGTGACAACGTCATGTTGGAACAGATCTCCTTATATTCCCTCTCATTCTTTCTTCTAGTGTCGATTTTGAAGACCGCGGATAGCTCACTTTGCAGTTTCTCGTATACCGTGCTATCCCCATATTGGGTGTATACGGTTCCCGATTCTGTTCTCAGCATTTTGTTGGTGGTTCTTGCTGTGACACAGACATTGAAGCAGTCGTTCGATATGTATAAGGCGACGAAGAGGTGGCAACCTAACCGATATACCAAGATCCTCGTGAGGGACGGAATTGCCTATTTCATCGTGTGTGTGTCTCATTGACTCATGCACAACCTGATCACTCAGACAATCCTGCACTGATCAGGCGACTGCTTTTCAATGTCATTAATACGATCGCCACAACAAGCACTTTCAACAAGCCATTATTCGTGCTGAGAGCATTGATCTGTATACTCCTGTTCTCCATGCTTCCTCGGTTTATTGTCGGCTTGCGAGAGACGTATCAACTCGACCTCAACCGTCGCTGGCAGGGCATCGATAGTGCATTCGGTACGTTGTCAAAACCCATTCGCACGGAGAACATGGCCTCGTCTGCAATTGCACTCACGGAGGTCATCTCTGCACCGGGAAAGACCACGGAGGGAGATGTAGACTACCCCTGGGCATGTCAATTCGAAGCGATCGGGGATCGTTGAGCCCTTCAGGTCTGGTCGAAGACTGGGGTTCACTGAGACTAGGCGCTGGGGGCCGAAAGTGTGTATTTATTCACCCTGCTCTGGCCTGTGTGTATACAATACGTACTATTTCGGAAAACAGCGTTTGGTGCGTCGCGACGAGCGTTTTCTTTCGGTCATTCATCTGCACGGTTGAGAACTCTCCCTAGAAAAAAATTGTACAACATACGATTACTGAGTCCACTCGTCGTTCGACATTTTTGTCAAAAGCGGTTCATTCTATGTGGACGTACCGTTCGTTACCTTTCCCTCTCGGTTGTTTGTTATTACCGCCGTCATAGCGTCCTCACATTTCATTTGTCTCGGTGTTTCCGAGTGCACGCATCAGTAAAATGTCAACTGACTTCATCAGGAATTTGTCCACGGGCCTTATCCGCACTCGACAGTGCTTATTCGGCTTGGCCACCGGTCTAAGGGAGAACAAGTCTGTGCTCGCGCAAGTCGTCCAAGGCCACTCGATTTCTTGAATCCGACTTGTGTGGCTTTTATTATTGCACTTTTCACACTTGAGATGGGTTGTCTCAATGGGTAAAAGTAGAAAAAGTCATTAAGACTGTCCATTGGAAAAATGAAATTGGTACAACAATTGATTAAAGTGGTCGAAATCAGAAAAAGTCATAAAAGGAAAATAGAGATGAGAGTGTGGCAGGGGGGGGGGATCAATCTAGCAGGAATGAGTGGTTGTGACTCAGGCATGTTCAGCCATAATATGAACAATCAGATTAAATCTAGAGCATTGTCAGTTAGTACTACCTCTATAGAGACCAAGTTTTGGAAATAATTACTAAAGTAAAGCATGCAGATCAAGGACTTCAGTGTCATCATAGCTGCCAGTGGCAGAATGGGTGGGGGCATAGTTGAGCAATGCAAGCACAGACTGAATAATGTTGGCAGTGTTTTCAGGGCCCTTCTTGATGAATGTGGTGGTATACAACTGTGTTTTGCTGCCCCAGTTATTGATAATGATGTGCTGGGCCCAGGTCAGGCTCAAAGCCCCAGGTTGGGTCAGGCTTACAAGGGCTTAGGCCCAGCAGAATCATGGATCCAAGCCTTTGTTGACAGCCCAGGTTAGGCCCAGGTCAGGCCTGGGCTTGAGCCACAGCTTGTCTAGCATCAGTAAATTCACCAGTTGCTTTTCATGCTTTTGTCAGCTTTTCATCACACTGATGCCAATGAAAAGCACAAAAGCCAAAAAGCATGAAAAGCAGGGACACTTATAGCCTATTATGGAATAATGATGCTGTTACAATTTGGTAATTGTGAATTTTTGCTTGAAAACAAGTCACATGACCATGGTTGGGAAGATAAACTTTCTGCCTTGGCTCTGCTTAGGGAACTGCAGGAATACTGGGTACTCATGGTGGGTCACAGGTATGGGTACCTATGGATACAGATATGGGTTGACTCTCAGCATACTCACACAAAACCTGGGATCCATGGACACAGGTACCAGTATTCATGTGAATTTGTAGCAGGCAGTGCCACCACTACACTGTGACATGATATTATTTCACAACAAGGCCCAGGCTTTTATTATGTTGCAAGCTGTGATGCACAAGCTGTGAAATAGACATATCAATAGTGT
The DNA here is from genome assembly GCA_038092695.1 of Boletus rubropictus. Lineage (NCBI taxonomy): Eukaryota > Fungi > Basidiomycota > Agaricomycetes > Boletales > Boletaceae > Boletus > Boletus rubropictus. Next base: position 9,970 of record JBBPQW010000217.1, read on the forward strand.
CTGGATGTGTCAAGGACATAGGCAATGTGCTGAAGACACTGTACAACATGTCAGTATCAGTGTGTGAATGGTTGAGGTGAGGGAGCCCAAATAACTCACCTAGGAAGGGCCACAGTTAGTGTCTTCTTTCCTCTTTTTTCCATAGAGATACCCAGGCAACCATCACCATCCAAGCTGTCCAGCTTGGATTCACCAGCATCAGGGACAACATCCTCAATATGCTAAATAACAAGGGGTTTGGGTATATTATTGACCACATTCCTATGGACAAGCTACATCCCATCATTCTCCCTATATATAATGCCTTGAATGAGCCTAACCACCTCCTCTATGAGAATGACCTACCTTTTCCTGTTCCCATTCCTCCACAACCTGTCCCTGATGATGCTGACACACCTGCCAACGAGCCCCCAACACCCTCTCCCCTCCTCCCTGTTGCAACCCCAAGCAAACCAATTAGTGACATAGACCTCACATGTGCCACCGCCTATGAAGTCGGTAATAGGGCAGTTGACAAACAATCAGTCTCCTATGCCATCACACCCTGAACTGCCACCTTTACCCAGACTCCATGGCCTGGAACTATTATCATTCCTTCTATTCCTGTCAACAATGTTTGAGACTCCTTCCCTGAACAACCACCCATGCCCACTCCAAACACCCTGCACTGCTTTCAGTGTCAAAGCCTTGAACACCATTTTGCAAACTGCCCGCACTACTAGTGTTCTTTTTGTCACATTTGGGTGCCTGGTTATAACCATTGCAGATGTTTTCATCATCTTTGCTCATATTGCCATGTAAGTGGCCATCCTCCACATCACTGCAGTCATTGTGACCAATTTGGCCATGTTGCCAATGACTGTTCCACCCACTTTGTGGCTCCCACAGTGTCTGATTTTGACAACAACAATGTCATTATCAACAAGAGTGATCATTTGGGGCCTGAACTATAGGATCATTATTGATCAACAAGAGAATTTAGTTTTCAGGTTGATCCTTCAACCTTACAAGGGGGGTAATGTTATGATCATTGGATATTCTCATGATATAACATTTTATTTCACTTTCTTTCCTTTCGCTCCACACGAAGAGGTCTCTATTTCTGGAGAAGCTTCATTCTGATTCACATGGCCAAGTTGATTGAGTCATATTGTTCAGATGACTCAATCAGTCCTTCTGATTCTCTCATATTCTTTTCCTTTGATAGGATTCCTTTTGTTTCCTCTTGATTGGAAGATTGGTCTGTGCACAACCATGGTGTTATAAATAGGAGTAGTTGTCGATTGTAACTACAAGCTAGTTTTACACAATTCAACCTACATTTGCAACTCTCCAAGTGTAAAATTCATGATTGGACTTACATTCAAGACCAGTTGTACTAGGAGAGCAAGTGCTCTACAGTCAACCATTGGTGCATAATCAGTATCTATGCAAAAGCATAGCATCTAAATCAAGCAATAAAAAAAATCTAGTCTCTCTTCTTTGGCAGCCATTATTTGCTGACCAGCTTCTATCAAGATTTTGATGCCCAAGAAACTAGGCAATTGCAGGGGTATTAGTACCTTCCAGGGGTCAGGGGTTGGGGTATCACTGGAGTAGGGGGTATAATACCAGGGGTATATAGAGGTATCTATTATAGGCCTAGTTGAATTATGACATGTAGCACATATCTGAATATGCAACAACACTCTTCCTCAAATAGAGTGTGGTCTACTCTAAAGAAAAAGAATAAAACAAAAATGAGTGAACATCTTTTTTAGCAACAAATGCAAAGGTTTCAATCAAGAAAATATCATGTAAAATGAATGATAATTGATGCATCTGATGCATTCTGAAAGTCCTTGTGTGAGTGGTGTCCAAATAAGGAAAGTTGTGACTTGACTAAATGTGCTCATCCTCTTGCTGCGTGCAGCCATTATCGATTACCTCTAACTCTGTTAGTATTGCACATCACAACTCAGCATCACACCTGCACCACCTACAGCCTGCATGCAACATATACATCCAATCCAATTTGCCCAATTCAGCCTCAACACAGCTGTACAACTTGATAAATCAGTTTTTGCATATGTCTGACTAACACTTTTGTAGTGCATGGCTTCAACTTGCCATGATGACACAGTCTGTTTGATGACATGATAGGACATCTGGGACACCTCCCAGGTGGTGTAGATGCCACAGGTACATGTGCCACCTTGTACTCATGCCATTTGGCCTAACTCACCTACTTTATAGCTAGCAGTCCTGTATCAACTTGTTTTGAGTTGTGGCATGCACCGCTCACTGTGCCATTCATCTGGCACAATTCCCCATCAAAATGGGCATTACCACCATCCCTATTGTGGTTCCAATTAACCTTGCTGTCTCCTTACTCGGCTAACTCATTCAGATGGCCTCTAGGCCCAATGGCTCAATACAACACACCCATTTTGACATGGCTGCTATTGTTAGACATTGTAATTGTTCATCTCACTGCTGGTTAGAGTACTGACCACAGTCTGACCACTGGTGATTGCATACTGGCCACTTGTGGTCAGTTTTACCTGTAACTCACTTGTAAGCCATATTGTGGCATTTTTTATTATTGTTTATTGTTGTAGTGCATACTTAGAGTAGAACCTGCGAGCTCCATGTCAGGACTCCTTAGTCTCTGACATTGGACTCCAGCTGCTTGATTCAGCTAGTAAACAGCTGCCTAATCCAGCTTTTAACAGATTATGAGCCCTGCGCTTTAAACTGTCACTTTACAGCTCGCTGCCTAGGCGACATTATTTTCACTTGTTCCAACTCTGCTACATCCACTCCATCCACCACTCCATTGTGCATTTTCACCCCATCCAGCCTCAATGGCCTCTGAACAACACACCCACTGCATTCAGCCTCTCAATGGCAACAATTACACCACCTGGAGCAAAGAGATGAAGGCTCTGCTGAGCTTCAAAGGCCTCTGGCACCTCATTGATAAAAAGGAGAAGCAACCTAGCTCAGGAGACAAGGAGCAGGAGTCCTGGGACATCAAGCAGGACAAAGCAGCTGGTAAGCTGATGCTTAGTTTGATGCCGGACCAGCAAGTGCACATTAGTGTTATGCTCTTGCAAACACCACACTAGCCAAGACCCTTACAGCCTCACACCAAAGGCTGGTGATGATAGAAAAGAGAGAAGGGAACAGATGAGAGCTGAAGCACACCAATCAGACGGTTTTAACCCAAATAGACAAGTGGTCACAGCTGGGAATGCCAGCGATGAACACAAGCCTTTATATATTGTACAAGTGCGAGCACGGACCAAGCAGTGTGTGAGAGGAATTACTATACAAGTATATACTGTTCTCATGGAGGCAGTGTAGAATGAAAGAAAAGCAACAGTAATTAAATAGGCATGTAAACCATGAGGCATGATGTCATAGTCTAGACCAATCTAGACCTGGGTCATGTGCATGCTCCCATGATCACATGCACTGGTCATGTGACTTTGAAAGAAGAAAGTGAGAGTGAAAAGTTAGGTTAAAATATAGGGGTTTATAACACTACCCCCCCTGAAGACTCATATTCCAAACAAGTTGCTATGAAACCAGTTCCCACTTTGGGACCAAAGATATTAAATAAAAAGGTGAATTCAGCTGTTGAGAGTTCCCAAAGAGGTCGAGGGGTGGATAGGTGGGAGTGGTGGAACTGCTGAACTGCATCCTGTGCATTCACTAAATTAACCACCAGTTCCCAAGTATGATCCTCTTCGTCATAACCACGCCAATGGACCAAATATTTGAGTTTTTCTTTAGACATTCTGGATGCAATGACTGATTCCACTTTGAATTCCTCGTGTCCTTCGTCTGACACCTTGATCGCATCTGGGCAAGAGACAGGTTGCCCTGGTAATATGTCATGATAGGGTTTAACATGGGATATATTCACAACTAGGTGAATTTGAATGGAAGAAGGAAGATGCAGCTTGACTATGTTGGGAAGAACTCAAATGATGGAATAGGGTCCGATCCATTTCTGGGTAAGTTTACACGTGGTGTATGGTAACTTCAAGTTTTCCATTGACAACCAAACTTTATCTTTTAACTTATAAGCAGGGGCATTGGACCATCTATTGTCTGACTGCTCTATCATCCAATCATGAGCATGCTCTAGCGATTGATGCACGTCTTCATGTGCAACACCAGCTTGCTGGTGAAAGTGTCCTGCAAGGAATGAAGAAGATCCTTTGAAACCAAGTCGAGGGTGATAATTACAAGTAACCGTGAAAGGAGTGTTTCTGGTAGATGTCGTGAGTGAGGAATTATGGTGGAATTGAGCTAGCTTAATTCACTTGCTCCAGAGCTCCTGTTTCTTTGACATGTAAGTATGTAAGTACTGCTCCATTTCATGATTCAATCGCTCAGTTTGACCATCCATCTGGGGATGGTAAGCAGTAGAGATCTTCTGAGAAATTCCAAGGATTTTACACAGATCTGTGGTAAACTTGGATATAAACTGGGGTCCACAGTCCAATACAACCATCAAGAGGAGGCCATGAATACACCAAACATTGTCTCTAAATATTTTAGCGAGGTCCATAGAGAAAGTGTTCTTTGTGCATGGCATGTAGACAACTTCTTTTGAAAATTGATCAACTATAGTACAAACAGCATCGAAGCCGTTAGAAAGAGGTAGTCCCATAACAAAGTCTATAGAAATATCTTCCCACGGCCGTTTGGCTGTGGGGAGAGGTAATATTTTTCCTGCTGGTGGTTTTTGCTTACCCTTTGTGAGGGCACACCTGTGGCAGTGTTCTACATATTTAATAATGTCTTTTTTCATAGCAGGCCAAGAAAAGAACTTGGCAACCTGCTGATAGGTACAATATTGTCCAGTATAACCTGATATGGATTCATCGTGGCAAATGCCTAAAAGTTCGATGGAGAGTGTTTCAGGTATGAAGATCTTTTGCTCGTTATATTTTATAAATAAAGAAAAAGAGTTATCATAAGAGTATCCTGATATGTAAATGTCTTTTATTTTTTCTGATTCTTTTCTAAGTTTTTCTTGAAAAGGAGAGGAAATAGAAACATTCTTGACAAATAAATTTTCTGGTAATACAATAATGTCCTTGTTCAAATCTACAACAGCGTCTCCATGGTCAGGTCATCAAGATAAGGTGTCTGCTCTATTGAGAGCTCCTGGTTTATAAATAAAAATGTAATTGAACTCTTGGAAGAAGGCGTGCCAGCGCACTTGTTATCCTGACAGTGTTTGCAGCTTCTTCCAATATTCTAGGTTCTTATGATCTGTCCAAATTTCAAATTCAGTTTGACCAATAAGATAGTGGCGCCATTCTTCTAAGGTGTGGATAACTGCTAGCAGTTCTTTGTCATAAATCAGATAATTCCGCTCTGCGGAGTTAAATGAATAAAAAAGGAAGATACAAGGCCTCCATACCATATCTGGACATTCTTGCCATAATACTCCACTGGTGACAATGTCCAAGGCATCTGTTTCTACCCACATTCTTCTTGAGCTATCTGGATAAGCAAGGAGCAGGGCTTCCATAAACTTCTTTTTAAGGGCCTGGAAAGAGGCCTTTTCTTCTATGCCCCATCGGAAAGGGTATTCTTTTTTGTTAAGTTATTGAGGGGGCAAGCAAGGTCGGCGAAGCCCTTAATGAATTTCCTATAATAGTTACATAAGCCTAAGAACGCTTGTACCTATTTCAAGCATGTTGGCTCCAGCCAATCTTCAATGGCTTTAGTCTTTTTGTCCTGCATCTGGATGCCATTTTTAGAAACTACCATTCCTAGAAAGTCTACTTTGTCAGCAGAAAATATACATTTTTCTGATTTGACAAATACATCATTCTCGCGCAACTGCAAGAGAACTTCCTCAACCAGGTCTTCATGTTGCTCCTTGGTTTTACCCTTGGAGAAGACCATAATATTATCCATATAAATAATGATGAATGCGTACATGTCATTAAAGATGTCATTCATCATTCCCTGAAAAGTCGGGGGTGAGTTCATAAGACTGAAATACATAATGGTTGGTTCATAGGCTCTAATGGGCGTTACAAATGCTGCTTTCCATTTGTCACCTTCTTTGATGTGAATATTATTAAATCCCCATCTAAGATCCATTGCTGTGAAGATGTCGGCACCTTTAAGCCAATCAATCAACTGCAAGATCAGGGGTAACGGATAAGTGTTTTTGATTGTTCCGTCATTTAAATACCTATAGTCCATAATGAGTTGTTTCTTCCCATCTTTTTTAGGGATAAAGAAGACCAGTGCTGTTTGAGGCGACTTACTGGGCCTTATATATCCTTTTTTCAATTCTTTTTCAATAAAGTTATGGATTTCCTCATTTTCCATATCTGACATAGGAATAACCCTACCCTTCTTAGGAACAGAGTTGGGTTTGAGATCTATTGTGTGATCCCAGGGTTTCCTTATCAGCATCCAGGCAGATTCTTGTTCTGAGAACTGGTCCAGGAAGTCATGGTAAGCCTTAGGGACTTTATCCATGACTTCAGGTTCTATACTATGTACATTTATGAATTGTTGTTTTACAGCACTTTTAATTAGTTGGCACTGTTTAGTGCATTGTCCGTAAGAGATGGTCTTGTTGACTTAATCTATTATAGGGTTGTGGCGACTAAGCCAATCATACCCGATCATCATGGCATGTGACTCTAAGGAAATCACAAATGCCTCTATTGTCTTGTAATGTCCTTGTATTGAAATAAATAATTTTACCTTGTGCTGTATCTTGCCTGCTGCTCCTTGAGAGCCATCAGCATTGAAAACAGTCACCTGTTTTTCCAAAGAAATTAACTTAATTTGGTGGCTTTCACAATATTTTTTATCAATGAACATGTTCACTGCTCCAGAGTCTAACAGAGCTCATAGAGTTCTTGTCCTCCATTGAGTCTGACTCTGGTATGTGATGGCCACAAGAGAAGAGAAGTCTCCTCCACACATTAACGAACTTTTTTCTGTAGGGATTTTGTTAGTAAATAGTGAAGAAGAAAAAGTATAGTCCAACAGGGAATCAAGCACACTATTGTTTGAGTCTGGCGCTGAGCTCCGTGATGGAGACCCCCTTTCGGACTTTGAATCACCTGATATTAAATACATAAGAGCTGAGCTAATAGTACATATAGGGAAGTCTTCCTCGCAGCATGGCTTGAGGTCTTTGGATTCCGTTCCCTGAAGTGGCCAACTGGCTGGCCCATCTGAATTACTTACTGTGGACAACTGAGTTTTCCCAGAAGGACACTCCTGCTCTGGCTGGCCTGCAGAGCTTTTGCTCCTGAGACCTCACTTGGAAGTTGAAGAAGAACGGGGATGAGGCACTGAAACCACGGATTTTTTCTCTTTTGGGCTTTTACTTGTCCTTGGGACTTCTCTGGTCTTCTGCCTTGCCATACTACAAGTAGGACTAAATTTACAACTCACTGCATGCAATACACAGTCCAGTTTTATATGTGATAGTACTTTACAAATATTTCTCAGCTGACTATCATAGCTGAGAAGCCAATTAAAAACTTTTTTTTTTTTTCTACTTTTTTCTTATTTTTTATAGGTCCTTGTCCACTAAACACCCTACCATTCAGGGACTGCTTCCTTTTAAAGACTCAGTGGCCTTGGCTTTTGCCTCAGCTGTGAATACATTGAGCCAATAGGCTTGAGCCTCTTCACCCATGTAAGCCTGCTTACTTGAGGTGCTGGGGGGCACCTGTACTTGTGCAGTCTGAACTTGTGGAGATTGAATCTCCCAGATCTGCTCATAGGATCCTGTTTTTTTTTTTTTTTTTTTTTTTTTTTTTTTTTTTTTTTTTTTTTTTTTTTTTTTTTTTTTTTTTTTTTTTTCATTTAGGACCCACGTTCTGATAGCCCTGTTTTGAGCCCTGGGCTGGGCTTGTCCTTGTTGAGGCCGCAGCCTCTGGTTAGAATTCTGTGGGCAGTCCCACTTAATGTGTCCAGGCTTCCCACACCCAAAACATGTCCTTGTGTCTTTGCCAGCGTTAATGGCATCAACATTCATCAGGGCTCCTTTCCCCAGCTGGGTGCCTGTTTGCATAAAGCAGGGCAGCTGTCCCTGGGGTCCAGAAATCCAAGGCTTCTGGAACCTTCCTTGTTGTGGCTGTTGGCTGCCACAGCCGAAGTTCATACTGTATTCTATTGCGGCAGATTCAAAGGCTCGACCTACTCTCCTGTAAGCCGAGATGAGTCCTTGTAACCAGCTCTCTTCTGCCAGTGCATTCATATGGACTTGTAAATAGATACAGGGGTCCACTTCCATCTTGAGTATGTTTATTGCATGGTTCTCCTCCATGTCTGCTTCTTTTGATAAAATGTCAAACCTTTGTAGAAACGCGTTGACAGGCGCATTGTTCTGTTTGAGGTTTTGTAGAGCCCTCAAGCTCTACAAAACCTCAAACAGAACAATGTGCCTGTCAATGCCTGGCCCAGGCGTCATCTCCCCGGTGGACTCCTTGCTGGATTTCTTCTTCATCATTGCAGTACTCCTCCAGTCGGAGTCTTGCATAGGCAGCCACTTTTCCCTTCATTCGGAAGAGGACGGCTACTGTCCTTAGCTTGTCTGAGTCCCACTTTTGTAGTGAAACCCAAACCTTAACACTAGCAATCCAGTTTCAGAACTTAGATCACTCACCTTCCCAATCTCCTGGGTCAGTGACCTTCTTTCCAATAGAAGCACTTTCCTTCTTTCAATCTTGCAAGAAAGCTGCAATGAGCTGCTTAAGGTCTTTGGCCTCAGAGGCCATTGTGGTGCGGGTTGGGGAGGAGGGTGATAGTTGTAGTCAGGAAAAAAGATCTTCAAGGGGATCCACTTCAAATTCTAATCCTTACTATCCACTATCTTCCAAGTGAACTCTGGGGACTTGACAGATGAAGGGTCATAAAAAGTATTTTTTCGAATGCAGGTAATATTGTCTGCATTGACAGGATTTGTAGCAGGTCTTCTTCAGCAATCCTTTTACCAAGACCAAACTACACATATACTAATTGTATCGACCTAATTTTAGAGCTAGTGACTGATGCTCTACCTCCCTGGCCGCAGGGGACTAACAAAACGATATAACCTCAGCCCAAAGACTTTCATGAGAGGTCAATGGTTGGTCTTCACAAACTCGGCATAACCCGAGCATGGACTATCAAACCCAAATGGGCAAAACGAAGTTGCTAACTAGCACGACAAATAACTTGTGCTTCCTAGGCACTCCCCTAAAAGGTGTCAGGGGACAATAAAAACAGAAACAGGAAACTCCCTGGATGAGGCCCTATCTCTGGGTGGCGAAAAGTCCCTTTCACGAGGTGATGCTCATACAACCATCAAGTGGCTGTGTGCTCTCATTCCCTTGACCCTGGGACCTGGATAGTGTATTAAGCTTTGACCAAGTGTTATGCTCTTGTGAACTGTCAGAACCTGAGAAAATCACTACACTTTTTGCTACAGCTAGTGCTCAAATCCTTATCTAATCTTATCGCACAACCACAATCTTATCTTATCAGGAATGTTCTAGCACATTCCATGACATTCCATGGAATTCTATCATGATCTGGGTCTTCATACCCTATGCCCTATAATGATGCCATTATGACATCACCAATGATATCATGCCCCTTACCCTATGCCTGCCCTAAACTATGTAGTTAGTATATAAGTAGTCAATCCCCATGTACATAACTCAAGTTTGGAATTCTCATTGCATAGTCTTTCTCAGCGTTTCTGAGTGAGGTCTGATATGAACACCACACTAGCCAAGACCCTTACAGCCTCACATCAAAGGCTGGCGATGATAGAAAAGAGAGAAGGGAACAGATGAGAGCTGAAGCACACCAATCAGACGGTTTTAACCCAAATAGACAAGTGGTCAAAGCTGGAAATGCCAGCAATGAACACAAGCCTTTATATATTGTACAAGTGTGAGCACAGACCAAGCAGTGCATGAGAGGAATTACTATACAAGTATATACTGTTTTCATGGAGGCAATGTAGAATGGAAGAGAAGCAATGGTAATTAAATAGGCATGTAAACCATGAGGTGTTATGCTCTTGCGAACACACCACTAGCCAAGCCTGTTGCAGCATACACCAGCTACTGGTGAGGATAGAAAAGAACAGAACAGAACAGAAGAGAGCTAAAGTACACCAATCGAACAGTTTTAACCCGAACAGACAAGTGGTCAAAGCTGGGGATGCCAGCGATGAGCACGAGCCTTTATATATTGTACAAGAGTGCGCACAGACCAAGCAGTGCGTGTGACTAATTACTATACAAGTACATAGTGTTCTCACGGAGGCAGCATAGAATGGAAGAGAAGCAACGGAGATTAAATAGGCGTGTAAACCATGAGGCATGATGTCATAGTCTAGATTGATCTAGACTTGGGTCATGTGCATGCTCCCACGATCACGTGCACTGGTCACGTGACTTTGAAAAGAGAGATCGAAAGTGAAAAGTTCGGTTAAGAAATAAGGATTCATAACATGAGGCATGATGTCATAGTCTAGACTGATCTAGACCTGGGTCATGTGCATGCTCCCATGATCACATGCACTGGTCATGTGACTTTGAAAGAAGAAAGTGAGAGTGAAAAGTTAGGTTAAAATATAGGGGTTTATAACAATTAGAGCCTTGTTACGATTCATTCTTTTCTTTTCTTTATTTCTCGCTCTACGCGAACTGTATAACCACTTAGCCGTTCCCATGGGCACATGTTAACATTCGGACTTCTTGCTCAACCGACTCCTCGGTTATGAGCTTTCCTTTATCTCTTATCCGTTATCTCTTATCTCATACAACTCCTTTCGGCCAATGGCCATTTCCCCTCCTATCGTTTATCTTCGGCCAATGGCCATTCACTCTCAAGTCGTACAATCTCTTATTTTCCTTTTACAAACTTGGTCCATGCTCAGTTTATACTGGTATATAAACCTCGCCCTGTACACAGTACTCCTTAGACTAGATCTACTTGGATATACTGCTAAATCCTCGCAACTGATCCCTGAGATCCTTCAATATAGTCCCTATCCCAAATCCTCCATTGCAGTTGGGGGTTAAGCTGCGTCTACACACTTAGAACGATATGTGGATTGAGCTAGTCAAGTCTACGCTCGTACCTACCCGGTCCAAGCATAACAAAAGATCTTGTCTCTTTTTTACTGGCAGCCATCATTGCTGACCAGATTACCCACTGAAAGATTTCGTCCTCAAAGAATCCTGAGTTCATGCCCAAGGGCAAGAAACCCCTACGCATATCCCCACTCAAACTCCAACACCCTGACCCTCTTATTCCTGACTCCTTGGACTCAGAACCAGAACATGGACGAATGATACCAGAGGAAAAACCCCGGCTGCTGACACGACTCTTGGAGGAAAAACCCCAAGCTGCAGCAGAACGACCTGCAGAGCCAATGAAGAAACTCTCGCAGCCCCCCGAACAAACTGAGCCCCAAAGCCGCTGCAATCAGAACCTTGACCAAGATGTCAATGACAAAACCCACCGAACTCAAGATTGGCGCACCTGAGGCTTATGATGGATCATATGAAAAAGCCGAGTCCTTCATCTTATCCGTCAAAGCTTACCTTTTGATCAATAAGGAGCTTTATGACGACAACGACAAGAGGGTAGCATACGCTCTCTCTTATATGAAGGAAGGTGTCGCTCTCCAATGGGCCACCTGATACCGAGCAAACTGCCTTAGTAAGACGACCCCGTCCTTCAGGACATTCCGCCAGTTCGAGGGAGAGTTCAAAACCTCCTTTGAATGTGCTGACACCCAGGCAGAAGCCATAACCAAAATGGCGACGCTCACCATGAATGACAAGAAACTGATGTCCCTCAACGAATACATCACGAACTTCAGAACATACGCAGCTAGGAGTAAAATCACCCAAGATGCTGTGCTAATTGAATTCTTTTCCAGAGGATTGAAACCTGCCCTTGTGTGCAGAATCCTTGGAATGGACACCCCTCCCACTTACATTGACAAGTGGTTTGAAAAGGCACTTTACTTCCAAGCTGCCTATGAACAATTGACAGCCTTTTCGGCCCGAAACTCAACCAACCAGAAAGGTCGACCAACACCAACATACACCCCCAGATGAAACCGCGACCCCAATGCAATGGACATTGACCGCATTGAACTCTCGTGAAAAAAACGAGACGAACATATCCGAACCGGCAGATGTTTTGCCTGCCACGAACAAGGGCACCTATTCAGGGATTGCCCCGAACAGAAGAAGAACAAGACTCGCCCTTCGACTCAGAAGAAGAAGAAGGATTCAGTAAAAGCTGCGAGGTGAGTTGAGAAGAAAAAAGAGTTCTCAGACTCTGGAGATGGAGCGGACGCCGAAGAAAGCAACGATGAAGAGGCTGCACAAACAGCCCACATCTCCACAAAGAAGAACAAGGGTTTTTAGATGGAAGGACTTTGTCAACGCAAGTACCTCCCTGACTTTCTTGCTCCCCTGTATTAATGGCCGATTGAAATAAACATGGACTTCAAGTTCCCATCCAGTTTATGGCCACAGGAAAGAGCGAAAAATACGTTGAAACCAAAGCCCTCATCGACTGTGGAGCAGAGATCTCCTGCTTGGACTGGAGCTTCGCGAAATGACACCAACTCCCGATCGAGAAATTGTCTCACCCGCTGAAAGTACAGAATGTCAACACCTCCGAAAACAGACATGGAGATATCCAGTACCAGACAACACTCTACTTCCGAACCGATTCCATCATCACTAAAGCAAAGTTCTATGTGATGAATTGCGGACGACAGATGACGATATTGGGAATGCCCTGGCTTCGATCGGTCAACCCGACGATCAACTGGATGAAAGGGATCCTAGACATCCACGACTCCCACGACCTTTCCCCTGAATTCTACCAAATGACATCATCCCTCCAGCAGAAGCCTCAATGATATATCTGCTCGGTTAAAGCTTCCAAGTTTAAAGTCAAAAAGCTATCAACAAATGCTAAGATCCCCATGAAAGGATCAAAGCACGTGGCCGGACACAACTTGTACGCCGCTGAACCGACAACCATCCCTGCTCTAGATAAGGGATTGATTGATACGAAGATTGCTGTACGACTCCCTGAAGGAACCTATGGCCGAATTGCCCCATGAAGCGGGCTTGCCTCAAAGCACATGATTCAAACAGGTGCTGGTGTAATCGACCCCAACTACAGAGGACCCCTAAAAGTCCTGCTGTTTAACCATGGAAAGGAAGACCTGAAGATTGACGCTGGAGACCGAGTAGCTCAACTCGTGCTGGAAAAGATTGATACCTCACCCCCCAACAAAGTCAATGACCTCAATGACACTGAACGAGACAACCAAGGTTTCAGATCTTCAGACTTACCCACTACGAAGGTCCTTAACTTTTGCGGCATCACGACCCCGGAACAGATGATCAGAAAGATGAGGAAGCACGCAGATTGGAAACAACAGGTACTCTGGAAGGTACAACAACTTCCCCAACCCTGACAAATGTGGTGGCTCTGCGCATACACAACAGCCACAAAGCTTGCTGAAGAAGCCGAAAAGATGAAACCGAAACCGACGCTCCCAAAAGAATACGAGGAGTATAGAACGATTTTCGAAAAGGAGGCTACTGATCATGTCCCTCCTTTACAACTTTACGATCACCTGATAAACCTGGACAACTCTTTTGTCCCGAAAGTAGCAAAAGTATACCCGCTATCCCCAAATGAACGAAAGGCCACAGAAGCCTTCATAGAAGAGAACCTCCGAACCGGAAAGATACGGCCTTTGAAATCCCCTCAGGCCTCGCCATTCTTTTTTTTCAAAAAGAAAGACGGCAGTTTACGACCCTGCCAGGACTATAGATATGTCAATGAACATACAATCAAGGATGCCTACCCCCTCCCGCTAATCTCCGACCTCATTGATAAACTGAAGGATGCTAACATCTACACAAAATTTGACGTACGATGGGGCTATAACAACATCAGAATCAAGGATGGAGACCAATGGAAAGCCGCCTTCATTACTCATAAGGGGTTTTATGAACCGAACGTGACATTCTTTGGTCTTTTGAACTCACCCCCCACGTTCCAGAGATTTATGAATGACTCCTTCAGGGATATGATAGCGGAAGGATGGCTAGTGATTTATATGGACGACCTGCTAATCTTCTCAGGTGACATGAAGACACATGAAGAACGAACACGACACATCCTAGCACGCATGAAAGAACTCGACCTCTGCCTCAAACTCGAGAAATGCCACTTCAACTGCTCTGAAGTTGAATATCTTGGCATGATTATCAAGCAAGGGCACGTCGCCATGGACCCAGTCAAGGTAAAAGGGATTGAAAACTGGCCGACCCCGACAAAAGTCAAAGATGTTTGATCCTTTTTAGGATTCGCTAACTTCTATAGACAATTTGTCCCTCATTACTCCGACATTGCCAGACCCCTCCTTGACTTAACAAAGAAGAATCACCCCTGGGAATGGGGGTCATGACAAGAAGAAGCCTTTAAATGGCTAAAAACGATCTTTACGGAAGAACCAGTTCTGGCTATGCCAAACCTTGAATGACCATTCACTATCGCGACTGATGCCTCCAAGTATGCCACTGGAGGAATATTATTGCAGACTGACTCCAACAGAGAATGGCACCCTTGCGCCTATATCTTCCAGACTTTCACTTCCACTAAATGAAACTATAATATATTTGACAGAGAATTGCTTGCCGTCATATGAGCACTGAAGACTTGGCATCATTACCTTCAGGGAATGCCACATAGGGTGACGATTTTCACCAACCATAAAAATCTGACATACTTCAGAAAACCCCAGAACTTGAACCAACGACAGGCGAGATGATTATTAGACCTCGTCGACTATGATTTTCTGATGATGCATGTACCTGGAAAACTCCTATCCGGCCCTGATGCTCTGTCTAGACGACCCGACCTAATACCCCCAAATGACAATGACAACACGGCTACAACTCTCCTCCCCCAGTCGGTCTTTGTAAACCTTATTGACATGGCACTACAGGACAAGATCTGCCTCTCCACGGCTGATGATCCCACCGTTCTCACCACCCTATGACAAATGAAAGGCGTTCCTTCTTTCCTTCATGACTGACTCTCTGATTGGAAATACGACGCTGGTATCCTTACATATCAGAACTGTGTCTACATTCCCCCTGATCACCGACATGCCGTTGTTTCACAAAACCACAACCATGACGCTGCCGGACACCCCAGCTATTTGAAAATGCGACAACTCGTTGCACAAGAATATTGGTGGCCTGGCTTAGCCGCCTTTATTCGGAAATACATTGAAGGCTGTGCTGTTTGCCAGCAGAACAAAGCCAACACCCACCCGACCACAGCTCCCCTGACTCCGATCCCCTCACACGCGTCACAACCCTTTCAACAGGTGTCTTGTGACCTGATAACCGACCTCCCCCTATCCGACGGTTTCAACTCACTTCTGGTCGTGGTCGACCATGGGCTTACGAAGGGGGTAATCCTTTGCCCCATGAAGAAAACAATTGACTCAGCTGGCATCGCCACGCTGTTTTACGAAAAGGTCTACACTCGTTTTGGCCTTTATGATAAAATAATTTCAGATTGAGGCCCACAGTTCGCCTCCGCCTTTGTAAAAGAACTAGGACAACTCCTCGGATATGACCTCGCCTTATCAATGGTGTATCATCCCCAGACAGATGGAGAAATGGAACGGGTTAACCAGGAGATTGAGACGTACCTGCAGATTTACTGCGGATCGAACCCCACCTCATGGGCAGAAGAGATCCCTATGGCAGAATTCGCACATAATCACCGACCCCATTCCATGACCAGTCAATCTCCATTCTTCCTGATGATGGAATATGAACCCTGATCTCTCCCCATGGTCATTTCCAACACAAACCTCCCTGCGGTAGAAAACCGCTTGAAACGACTCTCCACGGCTCGAGATGAAGCTCTCACCGCCCATGAACTTGCTCAGATGACGATGAAATGAAGAAACTGACACTTGTTCACACCCTTTACCAAAGGGGACAAAGTTTGGCTAGAAGCACGTAACTTGAAACACCTTATAGAAAATCTGAAGTTCACCGCAAAACAAGAAGGACCCTTTACGATAACAAAGGTCCTATCTCCAATCACCTACCGACTTCGACTTCCCGAAACATGGAAGATCCACCCCGTGTTTCATGCCTCCCTTCTATCTCCTTATCGTGAGAATGATGTACATGGTCCGAATTTCAAACAACCACCACCTGACCTTATTGCTGGAGAAGAGGAGTATGAGATAGAAGCGATCCTTAGTCACAAAGGATCTCCAACCTGACGGAAATTCCTAATCAAGTGGAAAGGATACCCGTCGGCTGATAACTCATGGGAACTGGAAAGTTCCTTAGATAACGTGCTGAGATTACTAAAAGCCTATAAAAAGGCTCACCCACAGTTGTTTTCTCCATCCCACTCTTGAACCTCAATGAAAACACCATGAATACCTGCCTCGAACACCAATATGCTCACCGCCTCAAAAACCCCCTGTCAGAAGGAAACCTTAAAGCTATGACAATCTCTCTTCTCGATCTGTCTTATGCAGTCTCTCTTTCTCATTCACTTGATACCAATTCACCTTTAGACGTTTTCTATAGATGTTTTCTAGCAAATCGATGCATCGCCCTCACGTTGGACCACATCCTCGTCCATTTACCCAGACCACGTAATGACCTACAGGAAGAACTTGTAAAAACATGTAGGATGGCAGCTCAGCCGCCTCCATTCCCATCCCACATGGAAGATTTACTCCAGACGACACTATCACACCAGTCCTTACAGAAGACGAAGCAAAGGCCCTTGATCTCTTAGAACAACAAGCAACCAAAGAAGATTGGCAATGAGCCATAGCCCTCACCCCACTACCTCCATCAGACCCTCACTTTCCAGACACATGCTTTGTCTGTCGGCGATTAGGCCATATCAGGGTGAATTGCTCTTTATATCAATGCCCCTTCTGCCTTTGCTTCCAACCTGGTCATATACAAGCCACTTGCCCACTCCATTGTCGTCAGCCTTCATCAGGCTCTTCGTCCCAATCTTCCAGTTCTTCCCATCACCGATGACCCCCTTACTATCGACCCCACACTTCCGCATCAGAAGAGTTGAACTATGGAGACGATGTCATTGATGATATTGGTTACGCCAACATCACAGGCTCTCCCACTAGTGGGTACATCGATTTGTAGTAAGAAAGGTTGGGTAACCTTTTGTCTAAATAGAGGGTAATGTTACAGTTTATTCTTTTCTTTCCTTTATTTCTCGCTCTATGCGAACTGTATAACCACTTAGCCATTCCACGGGCATGTGCTAACCTTCGGACTTCTCGCTCGGCTGATTCATTGGCTACAAGCTTTCTCTTATCTCTTATCTTTTATCTCGTACGACTCCTTTCAGCCAATGGCCATTATCCCTCCTATCATTTATCTTTGGCCAATGGCCATTCACTCTCAAGTCGTACAATCTCTTATTTTTCTTTTACAAACTTGGTCCGTGCTCAGTTTATACTGGTATATAAACCTCGCCCTGTACACAGTACTCCTTAGACTAGATCTACTTGGATATACTGCTAAATCCTCGCAACCGATCCCTCAGATCCTTCGACATAGTCCCTATCCCAAATCCTCCATTGCAGTTGGGGGTTAAGCTGCATCTATGCACTTAGAACGATACATGGATTGAGCTAGTCAAGTCTACGCTCATACCTACCCGGTCCAAGCGTAACAATTATCCTCCAAAATGGAGACATACTGCTCAGCATTCATCCTCCCTTCCATCTCTGCAAGGATCCCCACTCCATTCCAGCCCATACATCCCCAAACCATCAAGAAACCTCCTCCAAACTTTACTGTCCCCTGTACCTCCTTGTTTTGCAAAGGTTTTCCTGCCACTTTCCACACATACTTCCTTCCATCTGACCCAATCCTATTGATCTTGGTCTTATCTGACCAAATTACCCTATTCAAGTCCTCCACAGTCCAGTGTTGGTGCTTAAGAGCAAAGTCTAGCCTGTGTTTCTTATGCTTCATAGACAAGAGTGGCTTTTTCTTCTTGACTACAGCCTTTAGAGATGCAGACTTTAGCACATTGCGAATTGTTTGGGAAGAGACAGGAGAGGAGAGAGTAGAACTAATGAGATGGGTTGCCTGGACAGCAATTTCAACCTTGCCAGAGGTAATACTAGAAACAATTCCCCTTTTGTTAGTAGGAGAAAGCTTGGAAGGAGGGCCTAATTTGATGTTTTCCCTGCCTGGATGAATATCATTAATAAATCTGGCCACAGTAGATTTTCTCAGACCAGTTTGGGAGGATATATTCCTAGCAGAAAGACCAGATTCAGAGAGAAAGAGAATATGGGCTCTAATAGAGGCAGAAATGAGCTTCATGGTGAAGTAGGGTTAGCTGGGTGGTATTTCTGCTCTTTATAGTGCCCATGGCTATGTAAGCTACATAATGAGACAGGGTTGAAGCATAGCATCCATCAGAACATTATGTTATTTACCAAAAGATAACTAATAACATTATGCTCAAATAAGTGTTCCAATGCCATGTCATTTTGAAATTGTTATATCTCAGTGCCATGGCAACAAAATCATATGACTAAGGGCTCATTCTCAGGGTAGGAGTTAGGGCTATTAATGACTCTGCAAGGGTCAGAGCTGATATATTTTGGTTCTTTTGCAAATGTCAAGTCTTTCCAAAATGGCCCAACATTGGGACACTTATTTGAGCCACTGTAGCATAATGAATATTTGTAGGGGAAAGCTTGGGTGGACAATCTCCAATGGACTTTTGTAGATGAGAACACTCCTTGGAACAAAGCCTAGAGATAGTAGAGAGGTAGAGACCAGTGGTGGAGGTAATGGAAAAAGCAGAATGACCAAAATCAAGTATGATCAAGATGGTATTCTTTTAAGTAAAAGTAATAGGTCTTATAATGATGAAGATTGGAAATAAAGAGGTGTGTGAACTTTTTCAAACTCAGACATAATATTTATATGTGTATATTTGTTTGTAGGACCAAATAAACACAAATATTCCTATATTTAACTTGGATTTAAATTTTAAAGCTAAAAGTAAATAAACTCTTGCAATGATATAGCCATTTTACAATTAACACATCATATCTTAGTTAGCACTACATACCAGCCCACCAAAGCTAAGCAGGATTTTCACACCCTCTAGTGCTACAGTATATTGTACTTAATACAAAGTAGCCAAACATTGCAAGGGTTTTTTCACTTACTATAAGTTTAAAGAAAGCTTATAAGATATATCAGTAAAATAGCCTTTCTTTATAAAGTTCTATAGCCTCTATATAGTAAGTTATATAAAAAAATAGTGAGAACTGATTTACTAATATAAAATAATATGGGAGCTTTAAATAAGATTAAATAACAAATATATAATATATAATATATAACCATTTTAAAAACAGAATTGCTTTAAAGCATGAAAAAATCTGAAATTCCAAAAAATAAAATTATCTGTTAACAAAATATAATTTCAAGCATATTTTTAGAAAATTCTGAAAATGGTTTAAAAAGCAAGAAATCAAGCTTTTGTATTTATTTGCATAATATTTAAATTTTAATTGACCATTTTAAAAGATATCTCTTAACAATAAAAGTGTTTTATAAAAGTTCATCAATTATAGAATGGGAAAAGTTTTTATTTTATTTTAAATCTTATTCTTTGCTATAATTGATAAACTCTTATAAAAGACTTTTATATGTTACAATATCAAAGATGGATAGAAAATATGCTCAAAAGTGTTAAAGTAGTCATCAAGGTCAAGAAAGCTCATATCAAATACTAGATAATTAAATTTTTATAAAGTCAAAAAACTATCTATATAATATATTATTTTAAAATAGCTGCCATTTTTCCAAATTCTATTTATATTTCTTAATTCCTAAACCAATAAAAAAACCAAGAGTATATACTTTATTTCATACACTTATTATTAGGGCTAGGATTAGGAGTTTGTATATTTAGTAATATTTAATGCAAATATGCATATAGTTTTTAAAGTTGCTATATATGCAAATATGAATATAAATATAACTTCTAATATCCTAGAATGTATTTACATTATATTATAGGCATTGGTTATAATCAAACATGAATCATGATTATAAAGAAAAAACCTATTTATATTTAACAGCTGTT